>CAOJBJ010197096.1:0-11983 GCA_948291685.1 Euphorbia celastroides
CTTGGTTAGTGGTAGTTTTACCCGGCTTAGGTGGAGTAATTCCACTTTGCTTTTGAGCAGCGTATTTGGCTGCAACTCTCTCAGCGAACTTGTTGCTTTTTGGAGGCATTCTGCAACAAGTAAAATTAAAATAACTCAAGGAGTTAGAACAAGTATCTGGTACATAAATATTATTCATATAGGTGATTTTATCCTTTTGAAGGTCATAATGAATCAAGGGTTCATTGTTTTTGAAAGCATTTGAGGCGGTGGTCCAGGTCCACATGTCCTGCTGGAGCTGGTCAAACAAGAGAACATTGTCATGCGTCTCGACACGCGGATAAGTGAATGTAGGCATATAGTGCTTAGTCACGGCTTTCCACTTTGTGGGAAATGTGGGATGTTTAGGGTCGACTCTGATAAAGAAGAAGTTGTCCTTCCAATCTTTGACCGACTCAACGCGGCAGGCAAAGTTGTAAAAATATTTCTACCTCGAGACAAACTGAGTGTGGTCCTCGCCAGAATTAAGCTTGACAGATCCAATGTGTTTGAAAAAATCACTATTAAAAGCTTTTCCAAAGTCAGTGCATAGCCGGAAGTGCCCAACAATGTCTGTCCAAGTGTTGGGATGGATTTGAGCCGTACAAGTTCCCCAGTAGTGGAGGAGATCACAGATTCTGGCTGGAAGGGGATTACAAAAGCCTCTCTAAATTTGTATTTTGTAAATGTTGAACCATCCATCTGGAGCAGCATTCACTCTTTCGTGCGCCTCGGGTATTCGCCATTCAAACTTTTGAAGCCAAGGGAATGCAATGGCGTCAGTTCTAATGTCATGCTAGGTAGCGTTAGAAATCATCTCCCATACACGGGGAGTTTCTTTCTTCTCTTTGTTCTCTTGCTCGACATTTGAAGGTTCTTCATCTGGTACTCGGGGCATTTTTCTTGTAGAACTGCGTTTTAGGCGGTACCCTGCAGGAAATCAGTATATCTAGGTATTTCAGATCAATGCAATCGGAGGTTTTAGCCGGTGATGGATCAGGCTTGGTCTTCTTTTCTGAAGAAGTGGTTTCACACAAAGGACAAAGACATTTCGACTTGCCTTTTGGTAAACTTGTTACCGGCTGGACGACTAACCCTATTGAAAAAGCAATTAAGGTTAAAAACGGCTAAAGGTTCTATGTCTTCGCCAATGTTATCTTGGACAGGGGCATTTAAGAAGTTGATGAAGAGGAGTCGGTTATGATAAAGTTGTCCCAAAAAGGCATGCTACCACCTAAAAGATAAAAATAAAATGATGTGTTAGTTATAACCGTCTCGAGATCTAAAGATCTATCTGTTTAAGTCCAGCCGGGGAGGGAATAGTTTCTACAAACCCTAAAATTCGTTTTTACTTGGTTTAAATGGATCAAATGCAGTAAAATGAAGATATTCAAAAAAGTTTAAAATGAGGCGAAGTGACGGTTCATCTTCTAGTATGAACTCAGGAACAGCTACCCAGAAAATCATCGTATTTCAACGTAAAAGTATAAAAGTGACAAAAATGAAATCAAAGCAAGACAGGGAAGGTATGTTACTTGGAAAGAAGCTTAAGAACGCGCCAAAGGTTGCGGAAAGTGATCGGACTAATCTAAACTCGCCGGAATAAGAAGAAGGCTGAAGAGAAATTAAGGCTCTTTAAAAATGCGAAGTAAAATGGTGAAAAAGGAGAAGGAAGGTTTATATAGTGGGAGATCGACTGACATGGATCGACATGTGTAGAATAAATAACCGTTGATCAAAGTTGATAAGACGTCTCAAAGTTTTAATGGTTAAGATTAAGGCGACTCAAAGGTCGCGGCTTCTTTAGGAAGTTTCATGCAAAACGCCACGTTTCGGTGTTCGAATTTTGAAATTTGAAAAACCGGCTGAAGCGCTAAAGCATCTTCAATACTTGCAGAGGGACTTCTGATAGTATTATCAGCAAAAATTGACTGAGTCCAGACGACTAGCCAACCGCCTCAACTAAGCTAAGTGTGGCTTATCGGGGAGCACTGAATAAAACTGAGAAGCAGTGAAAGATCAAAGAGACGGCTCGATGTCAACAATGTCAGTTGAGCCGGTATCGTGAATAAAAAGGAAGTTTATTGTTTAGGCAGCATAGACTCCTAATTCTTAAAGAAATCTATTTCCCTTGTTCGGCAAGGAAAGAGCATTGATTGAATCCTAATACGGAACTAATTCCGAAATAGGCGGAAAAAGGGCCTAAATAGCCGAATCCTAATGAGATTCGGATTTCCCAAACAAGGTGAGATCAACGCCTATAAAATACCCAATAGTCTAAGGTAAAGAGGTACGGAATTCTTAAAACCCTTGTCAAAGCTCTGTTCTTTTCATCTCTAAAAAACCCTTTACTGACTTAGGTATCGGAGAGTCCCCCCAAAGGGTACCCCCGGTCCTAACCCCTGTATTTGTAGGTGAACGACGATGACGGAGACAAAGACTACGGTGGCTAGAAGAAGATTTTATTCACAAAATCATCACGCAAAAATTTATATCTAATTTTAGCACTTGCACGAGATCCAACCTCGATTTGGGATATTTTTGTTGAACCGATCGGGTTTTATTGTCTTGCCTATTAATTAGCCAAATCTAACTTATAAGTGATTATGTATTTAGTCTTTTTAACTAGATAACAAAATATTCTAAAATAAGATGTGATTTTGTGGAATAAAAGCAAATGACTCGGTCCCAAGAAATAAAGTGTAAATACTTTGATAAGATAGTAGAAAAAGAAATAAAAGTCAAAGCAAGTGACTCGGTCCCACGACATGAACAGTCAACTAGGTTATGGGAGTGAAAAATAGAAGATCCTTTGTGGGGTCCATGCATTGACTTTGGGCCATCAAGTTCGTTGACTTCTCTTTATTTTCTCACGTGGAACGCGCCGTACTCTTCGGCCGCTCAAATTATTATCCTTTAAGTTATACCTTGTTTTTTTTTTTTTATATGATTCATTAGAGCTTCGTCTTAAAATCGGTCTGGATGTCGAACCGGTGAAATAACTGATTCACGGTTTATACGGTTTAAATTGCGGTTTGAACCGTTTTTATTTTTATTTTTAGAACATATAGAATATGTAATTATTAAACATAATATTATACATAAAAATATATAAATAACTTAATTATTTAATAACATTATGATACATTTATAATACTATATTATGGTAGAAAATAACAATATTAATTGTTGATTCTAAATATTACTTTCTAATTTTGAATAACAATCAAACATATGAATAAAAAAATATATGATATAATAGTATGTTTAAAAATATAAAAATATTTATTGAAATAAATGAAACTAATAAATACTAATTAATGATAATTTTTTATTTCCAAAAAAAATTAGGTATAATAATGATAATTTAAGTTAATTGGTTTTACCATATTATTAATATAGAAAGTCATAATAATATTAAATGTAAATTAATTATTTTAAAAATAAAAAAATAGAATTTTTTGTTCAAACCGGTTCGGTTCAGGTCACTGGTTCACCGATTTTTTACCGGTTCACACCGGTTTAATCCGGTTCTTAATTGAACCGTTGTTTTTTAATAACCGGACCAGACTCATGGCTGGTTCCCTGTTAAACCGGTTCAACCGGCAGATCCGGTCCGGTTTTAATAACATTGGTCTACTTCCAAATCCGACCGAGTTGCATACCTATTATAAAGGGTGTCTTCCAATGAAGATTTTTCACATTTGCAGGAATCAAATTCGAGACATTACTTAAATAATACTAAGCTACTTACCATTTGGACTAACTTCCATTAATGTTATAACGGTTGCAATATTACAAATTAGTAATTGTTGTATATTATCCACTTTATTTTCCTCTTCTTTACAATATATCCTCAATATCCCTGATTTTAATCAGAACAACAATACTTTCATGTTTGAAAAAATATTGTCAAAGATTGCTACATTTCGTCCAATGCTATAAATAATAAATACAATACGCTTAAAACATAATTACTAATTTACATTTATAAGGAACTTTTGAATGTAAATTAACACATAAAAATTGAACCAAATAAACGGTTGATAAATGTCCAAAGCATAGACTATGAATTATGAATTCTAACAACGCCAAAAGATAAATATTGAATTGGTAAATTCAATCATTTCCAATGAGTTATATCTGCTTTGAACAAAAATTCAATTCCGCAATGGTTGAAATCAATATTGTTCTACTTAGTGAGCAACTCATACGAGGATTGTACTTATTGTAATACTCATACGAGTGTACACATGAATAATTACATTTGGAAATGAATTACCAACACAAAATGAACAGAAAAAGTATTTTCTCGGAAGATTTAGAAGAAAATTAAGCAAGCATAGAAAGGTTAGGGGTATGTGGATATGGAGAGTCCATTCATATTGATGACGACCCGTAAACCAGCTGGCAGAGTGACGCACACTGTGACGAAAGTGCAAATTTAGAAACAAAATTATGAGAATATCTAAAAAAATATTCAGAAAAATCAAAACAGAAAAAGAAATATAGTAAAATTGGTCATCGTCCAGAACCCTTTTAATAGGCGAACAAGTTGCACCGGTTGAAGACTTCACACTTTCTCCCTCCTCAACTTTCACTCTCTTCATCTATATCTCTACATCATCTTTCCAATGGACAAAGGATACTGCATCACTCAGGATCCCAATTTTCTTGCATCTCTTCGGATGTTTCCTTTCCCGGTTTCCGGCGATGCCAGCGATCGGCTTATTGCCGGCGAAGTCGATTTCTTTTCTGATCATCATAATAATGGCGCTGGCGCCGGCGATCTGGATTCTAAAGGCTCTACTAAAGCCGCTGTTAAGAAGGAGAGTAATACAGCTCTCGATCATGTCAATGTAAGATCAATGATTTGTTTTGTGAATTCTTGTTAGAGGTGAGGTTTTTATTGTGATGTTCTAATTTGGTAATGAAATTCTCTATCTAGACTGGTTTGCATCTTCTTACTGCCAACACTGGAAGTGATCAATCGACTGTAGATGACAGAATTTCACCGGATTGTGATGATAAAAGATCCAAAAATGAGGTAACTGAGGAGCTGAAACTTGGGTATTAATTAATGAATCATTGTGTTAAAGTTTTGGTTTTAACTGTTGCAGTTTATGCAATTACAAGCGGAGATTCAGAGGATGAATGCAGAAAACCAGAAGCTAAGGGATATGCTTAGTGAAGTCAACAATAATTACAATGCTTTACAGACGCATATTTTTTCTTTAATGCAACAGCAAAACCACGGCGGTCGGGCAATTCAAAAACAGGATCAGGTATGTGCTCTTCATGTAAATGGATTCGATTGTCTTGTAGAGTAAATTTGACTGATGACTTGTGTACAATCAGAAGCAAGAGGAGGTGCCAAGGCGATATTTGGAACTCGGCCCATCAGACGAGATTTCTCAGTCCTCATCTGATGAGAGAACCCTATCAGAAAAGAACAGCAATGGGAAAGTGGAGGAAAGAATTGGAAGAGGTGAAAGTCCGGATTCGGAAACAAAAGGATGGAACCCTAGCAAGGTTCAGAAGGTCATTGCCGGTGATCCATCGGCTGCTGAAGCAACCATGAGAAAAGCCCGGGTCTCGGTTCGAGCTCGATCAGAAGCTCCCATGGTGTGTAATTAGGTCAACTGGCATCAAACCTGTAGTTGATAGTTGGAACAGATGGCTAATTCAGTCTGGTTTTTTTATTTCAGATAACTGATGGGTGCCAATGGAGAAAATATGGTAAAAAAATGACCAAAGGAAACCCTTGCCCTAGAGCTTACTACAGATGCACCATGGCTGTTGGCTGTCCAGTTCGCAAACAAGTCAGTTTTACGCTCATTTCTTTCTTCTTTTTATCTCTAGAATTTGAAGTTTATTCTTTTGTGACAATCAAAATTTCTTAATTACCTGTGAAGTCAACCTATCATGCTTAATTTTCAATCTATAAAGGTTGACAAAAGCTCAAATTATTTGGTTGGAGGTGAGGTCAAATAGTTTCTGTGAACAGTGGCATTGAGATCTAATTTGGCGTAACTATGAGAGACATGTAAACTTAAGAAGTCTTTCTTATTGATTAATGAGATAGCACACACATGGATATAAGAATAATATTTCTATTCTTATAAAAATGAGAAATACGTGGAATATAGAAATTCTATCTATACTAGTACACCTATAAATATAAGAGACATACTCTGATAGTAACGATTAAACTTTCAGGTTCAACGTTGTGCAGAGGATAGAGCTATACTAATAACGACATATGAAAGGAACCACAATCATCCTTTACCTCCAGCAGCAATGGCAATGGCATCCACAACAGCAGCAGCAGCAAGCATGCTACTCTCTGGATCAATGTCAAGTGCCGACGAGATGATGAACCCTAATTTACTAGCACGAGCCATTCTTCCATTTTCATCAAGCATGGCCACCATCTCAGCTTCAGCGCCATTTCCAACCGTTACATTGGACCTCACTCAAAGCCCGAATCAAGTGCAACCCCAAAGGCCGCCTTCCCGGTTCCAGATCCCATTTCCGGGCCAAACCCATAACCCGCATTTGCCTCAGGGTTTGGCTCAAGCTCTTTGCAACCAATCCAAATTTTCAGGCCTTCAATTATCCCAACAATTGCAGCCTTCTTCCTTGGTTGATTCTGCCACTGCAGCCATCACTGCTGATCCCAACTTCACAGCGGCCCTCGCAGCTGCTATCACTTCCATTATTGGCAGTGCCACCCCCACCATTGATAGCATTTCTAGTGAAAGAAACACGAGCAACAGAAGCTAGAGTTATGAGTGTCTATTTATTTATCAAGAGAGATTCTTGCTATAGTTTCCTTCTTCCTTTCTTGGAGACAAGATTGAGATTACATGTTCATATTATATATTCTTTTTGGTTATTATTTGGGGGCTAATGAGGGTTCATTAGCCTTAAACAGGAATATAGCATTCTTTTTTTCCTTTTCTCAGAATTACTTTGTCCCTAATTGTCTTGTTGGTATAGAAACGAATATACCAATCTATATAAATCCAGTGTTTAATTCTTTTTGGGTCAACAATACTCTATTACTGTTAATTGGTTATGTTGTTTTGTTTGACTGGTCTTCAAAAGAAAAATGAAAACCAGAAGAGTTGGAAAGGAAAAAAAGGAGGATTGACTGAAGGAATGAGATATTTATGCTAAGTTAGCAGTCAAGTAATACGGCTATCTCGTTTGACACATTAGCTACTGCATTACAAGGCAACCGTCAATTTAGAAACAGTATTGACAATTCTTTTTTCATCAACAAATAGAAAATCTTACTAACATAAAACCCCAAACCAATAACTAAAATAAAGATCATACAAAGCATATTTGATCAGAGAAAACCAAGAATAAACACTTTATGATTGAATTTCAATATCCTTTCTTTTATATTAAGTTCAATTTTTAGCCCAACCAGCTCTCACATGATTTATTTCAACATGCACACAAGTTATTCTATTTCTGATTTCTCTTTTTCAATCTCTTAATTAGTAATACTGCTTTCATTCTAATCTCAGTATTCACAACAAATATGTACATCTCAATTTATTAAGTAAATCAATGTGTAGCATGATTGCCTATTATCTGCATGATGAAACGAAAAAAAATGTTAAAATTTCAAATTCAGGAATTGAATCTGTGCTGTCATAGAATTAGATATTCATGTTTGCAGATCCATCAGTTTCCATTGTTTGGTAAAAGTGAGTAAGGAAGCAACAATTGACAAGTTCATGAATTATGCATAAAAATATTGAGATTATGGCATGAAGACAATGGACAAAAATTAAAACATAGGTGGGCTTAGTTTATTGTAATTGGTCAAATTGATTTTGGCAATTTTCTCTTTCAATAACTTCTACAAATTCTAAAGCCCACAAGTTTTCATATCCTCTTTTATTGGCTCAATGAAATACCCCCTAATCAATATTTTATACAGAAAATATTGGGAGATCAAGTAATAGCAATTCTTTTAGTGGCTCATTTTAAAGGAGTACTGTATGCATATTTTTATTTTTCTATCTTATCTTAAGTTTTTCTTTTCTCTTTATATCAGCTATAATTTAGTTCCAGTTTTGTTCAGACTTTACAAGAAGTTAGGTGGTTGTATAATTATGATTTTAAAGCACCTACACCTTTAATCATGTTGTAAATTTTAAAATATTTTTTACTTGCTTTTGACATATCAAAAACCCTGAGTGAAACGGCTTCAAAGTGATTTTTTTCAAGTCACGTTTTATGAATGTGGTATCTCATAGTTAGATTTTGTGACTAAACCTTTCATTCTTCAAAATAATACAAGAACATCAACATTTATGCTAACACTTTAAGCTGGAAAAATGCCTCATGTATGGTATGAGTTATAATATGACATTTAATAGTCAAGAAACCATTATTAATCTAAATTAGTGAAGAGATTCACGTGTATTTACATGGATTCACGTAATATATATGAGCTGCTAGTGTCATTTTGTAATTATTCTTTTCAAACTACTTTTCGGTATATCTTTATTTTCAAGCTGTTCAAAAAGCTAGCAAATTTACTTTTAAACACCTTTTAGCTAATTAGAATGAAGGAACAGAGTTTGAGGGAGTAAACTTATTAAACCAACAACTTGAACAATACCAAATAAGCCCAAAATTAATATGAAAACTGCAATGAAATAAAAAAAATATTTCAGGGTAAAAGTTATTTTCCAAACTATATGTACAAACAATAACAAAACTTGTTGCAAATTAACAACCTACACAATCTTGTACTCAACATTCAACAATAAGTATGTACGTATCCAGAAAATGACAATTTCTTGAACAAGTTAAAGTGCATTTACTAGGCTATTCTTGCTTTGTGGGCAACAGGTGTCCAGTGTTGTATTATAGTCCATGCAGTCATTACATTGAACAAATTAAATATGCCACTGTCATCATCTATAGTATTACTTGCAATCTTTGTGTGTGTGTGTATATATACACATATGTATGTATGCATTTTAGGTTTATATAGTATAGCTAATGTGACAAGAAAATTTGAGATAAACAAATGGGTTACGGCAACTTTATTTTTCATAAAATAACAATTGCTTTCTTTATCTTAACTGTTGCATTAAATGTTAAATCGACTCATTTAGTTATGAAAACGAGAAAATATGAATATTTCATATTACACTACGTCATGTTATAGTTTACCTAAGTTTAAATGCATACGATAACTATAGTTTAAATAATTTTCAGGATTAACAAAATAAAAAGTTCAAAGTTGAATGTAGATTGATTAAAGCAACTTTTTAGATATAGATAAAAACAACAGGTAAAATAAATAAGAACCAAAGTCTTGACAGAGATAGATTTTTGAAATCACGATACAACGGACGTCAGCTTTCCATCTTCATAATGGCGGGACCCGCGTTTCTTAATCTAACCGCCTTTCATATCTTAATCAACGGGTCTTATTTTCTTCACTATTATTAAGTTCTTTATGTTGTTTCTGGAATCCAAACTAAATTTTGTCGGAAGGCTGGGTTTAAAAGGTTAACACAATCTAACGGTTGATAAAGAAAGTACGGTATTAGCGGGTAGATGAGGTGGGTCCCGCGGTTTTACTGAGATGACAGGTTGCCTTTTCCTGTTCTTCTCTCTCTGTAATTTTTTATATAAATTTATTTGATTTCCCCTCTTTCTCTTGTTCTTCGTGCTCATCTTTCCTCGTATTATTCAGTTATCAGTGGTAATGTCCGCTTCTTCTCCTCCATTTTGACTGCCTTTTGTTTCATGCGTATTGATCTTCACTGTTATTGATTACTTCATCTTCAAGTTTACATTTATTGTTATTTGCTTATCTCTGATTGTTTGGATACTCGTGATGTCTTCGTCTTCTTCTCTTCCGTTGTCTATGCGTCTAGACGTTGTAATTTTACCGGTTAGTTTCTGTTCAGCTTGAATTTATTCGCGTTTTGTTTAGCTTTGGTCAGGATTCTGCAATGTTTTTTGATTGTTTGGTCTTGACAGAACCGGATTGTTCTCTAGGCTCTTGGCAGCAATGGTCGTTAGTTTTTTTTGGTTGATGTGGATATGTAGAGCAGAAATTGAAAGTCTTTCCTTTGACAATACGACAATTACTGCCGTTGACTTAGCGTATAGAGTTGTCTTAAAAACACCCGAAGTCGTGTTGTGTTGGAATAAAGGAGACTGAAGCTAGATTGAAAATATAGCAGCTTTACTTTTCAAATATTTATGAGATAATCTAAGTGAATTTTCTTCTGGATTACTGAGGTTAAATTCCAATGTGCAGGTAATCATGGGAACTGGCTTGAAATCAGTGGGATTGTCCCTGTTCCTTTCATCAGTTCTGTTTAGTTTGGTGTTTTCTGCACCCAACAATGGGTTGGTTAGAATCGGGTTGAAAAAGATGAAGTTGGATGAAAATGCCCGGATTGCCGCTTCTCTCGGGTATAAAAAAGCATTGAAGAATGGTCTGCGTGGAACTCTGGGTAACTCTGGCGATACTGATATAGTGGCACTTAAAAACTACATGGATGCTCAGTATTATGGTGAGATTGGAGTCGGTACACCTCCACAGAAATTCACTGTAATCTTTGACACTGGAAGCTCCAATTTGTGGGTGCCTTCATCAAAATGCTATTTCTCTGTGAGTTTTTTTCTTTTTCTGAATTGTACTTTGTTTTTGGCTGCTTGGCTTCTCCATTTAAAACTCAAACAATTTTTTATTTTTCTATTTTTCTGTAGATTGCTTGCTACCTTCATTCTACGTACAAGTCAAGCCAATCAAGCACCTACAAGAAGGATGGTACGTTTTACTTATGAGTAGCAAGAACTTGTTTCTTACTTGCATGAGTGCAGTTTGTTTATCATATGACATTGAGCACTAGAACTATCATTTCGATGTTGATGCCAAACTAAAAATAATGAGTATCCTGGTATAACAATTGTGCAGGGAGATCCGCTGCAATTCAGTATGGCACTGGATCTATTGCCGGTTTCTTTAGTTATGACAATGTTGAAGTTGGAACCTTGGTTGTCAAAGATCAGGTAATCCCATGCCTACTCCTTCATATTTGCCCAGATCAGACTTATAGTTTTAATTCTTAGATGACAAAGCCCACGTTTCTGTTGTTTTTGTTTATAACTTGGATGATTTTATCAGCAATTCATTGAGGCGACCAAGGAGCCAGGCCTAACATTTGTGATGGCCAAGTTTGATGGAATTCTCGGGCTTGGGTTCAAAGAAATTTCAGTTGGAAACGCTGAGCCAGTGTGGTATGTCTTTTATATTGCCATTTTTACTCGTTTGTCTTAAATGATCCCTTTTTCATGCTTGAGTGTAAGTCACTTTATGTCTAATAGGTATAACATGATCAAGCAAGGCCTTGTCCAGGAACCTGTATTTTCTTTTTGGCTTAACCGCAAAATGGATGATCAAGTAGGAGGTGAACTTGTGTTCGGCGGTGTTGATCCTAACCATTTCAAGGGCGAGCATACCTATGTTCCTGTGACCCAGAAAGGCTACTGGCAGGTAGGCTTAGTTGGCATACTCGGTAATTAGAGAATTTGCATTTTGCATGGTTTCTGATTTTCTGAATTATGCTTTTCATAGTTTGACATGGGTGATGTGCTTATCGGTGGCAAACCAACCGGTACGTCTACTCTACCCCTTTATATTTTACCAATAAAAAAAGATGAGACCTTTATCTATGATTATTCAGCTGTACATGGAGGCTTTCAATGGACATGTCATGATCCTTATATTTCTTCATATGGCCCTAACAACTTAAGCTTTATTGCTGTGCAGGGTATTGTGATGGCGGTTGCTCAGCAATTGCTGACTCTGGAACTTCATTGTTGGCTGGCCCAACGGTATGTAGAAACTTGTCTGTTCATTGCTTCATTGTGTGGACTTTTTCATACACAACTAAGAAATTTTAAATTT
>CAOJBJ010198046.1:0-11076 GCA_948291685.1 Euphorbia celastroides
CAGGTGAATTTGAGACTTATTCCGGCGTACTGACGAAGTCAAATAGTGAAGATCATTAATTATTGAAGATAGTCAAGTCAACTATGGGGGCTATAGAAAGTCAAATACACAAAGAGATAATAATTAATAACAAAGCTCTGATCCAAGCTGTATTTCCATGGCGGAAATTTGACGAGAAAAACTCACCTAATCTCGAATCAAACTCCACCAGCTCAAAATCCGCCGTGAATCCGATAAGAATTTATAAGGCTAAAATGAAGGTTTTGACCTTAAATCAACAAAGAGAGGGTTTTCGAGCTAGAACTCGACGGAAAACGAGGTTTTTCTAAGGGATTTTCAAGCTAAACTTGAAGGGTTGGAACCCGAAAAGAGAGAAAATTCTCAAGTTTGAATATTTGATTGATAAAAGATGCATTACAAGGAGAACTAAGGGGTATTTATACCAAAATAACAAAACATACAACTAATAGAAGAATGCCACTTGGCATCTAATAATACAAAACATCAACATCCCAAAGATCTCATTGGATCTCGGTCCCGAATCTACTCATTGATATGTCGCTATTCTTGGACTGCTGTGTCAGGCGGGTCACGCTGACCGGATGGGTGGACCGGATTGTTGGGATTGGTGTTACTGATGTAGAGTCTGCCATGCTTGCGTATGCTACCGTGGGTTGCTTGAGGTGATTGAGGCGGTTCTGCTCCAGCCTCTAGAGCGTGTGGTTGAGGTGGTTTGGAGGTGTGTGGTTGAGGCGGTTTGGGGATGTCCTCATCAGAATCTTCTTCTCTTTTGCCTGTTCACCATCTTTCTTAGCTACGGATCAGCTCTCAACGACTGCAGAGAAGCAAGATGCAGCAAAAAAGGACCTCCGATTCGATTCCCTTTCCGGCTCAAGAACATTAATCCAGATCACTGTGGATTCCTCGGATTCGATCTCTCCTGCACAGAATCTCAAAAAACCTCGCTCAATCTCCCAGATTCAGTCACTCTTCAGATCCAAACGATTGCCTCCCGAAACAACTCTTGAATTTCAATTTGTCGAATTCTTCTTTCAAATTCGGGCCTGGTTTCAGCTACGAGTACGTTTTCTTCAACTGTTCTTCGATTGACCACGATTTGTACCTTTCTATGCCGTGTTTGAGCGGCCCTAGCTTTGATGTTTGGGCCTTTGTTACTGATTCCAACGTTGATACTCTCCCGCTTACTTCCTGCAAGAAAATGTATAATCTATCGTCGGTACCGAGTGAAATCATTAGCAGAGATAATGTTCTTCATTTGAAGTGGTCAAGGCCGGCTATGGAGTTTGTGAAACCCAGGGAAAGCTTTGCGCAATACCACTAGACTCAAAACCAAATGCTTTGACAGGCCAAAACCGAGCAGTCGAATTGGAATTAAGCTGATGGCTGCAGGTATAGCCATTGGTGTGTTGCTTCTTGTGCTTTTGGGGATTTGGATTTATCGAATTTACAGTTTCGATAAAGAAGAGAAGAAGAATCGAGCAAGAGTTAAGAAGTTCTTGGAGGATTACAAAGCAATGAAGCCGACTAGATTTTCATATGCGGATCTAAAGTGAATCTCGAACAAGTTCAAGGAGAATTTGGGGCAAGGAGCGTATGGAACTGTGTATAAAGGAAAACTCTCCAATGAGATCTCGGTTGCTGTGAAAGTTCTCACGAATTTGACAACAAATGGGGAAGATTTCATCAACGAAATCGGGACTATGGCTCAAATTCATCATGTCAATGTGGTTCGCCTTGTTGGATTCTGTGCTGACGGGTTTCGAAGAGCTTTGGTTTATGAGTATCTACCGAACAACTCGTTGGAGAAATTTATAACATCGGATGATGAAAATGGAGACAATGAATTTCGTCTCGGGTGGGAGAAACTCGAAGACATTGCTATCGGAATAGCAAAAGGGATCGAATATCTTCATCAAGGTAGAGATCAGAGAATTCTCCATTTAGACATTAAGCCTCACAATGTCTTGTTGGATGAAAACTTCAACCAGAAAATTTCGGATTTCGGTCTTGCCAAGTTATGTGCAAAGGACCAGAGTGCTATTTCAATGACCACTGCTCGAGGGACAATGGGCTACATCGCACCCGAAGTGTTCTCCAGGAACTTTGGCAATGTATCCTACAAATCCGATATTTACAGCTTTGGAATGGTACTACTAGACATGGTCAAGGGGCGAAAAAATGTGTATTTATCAGATGATAAAAATGTGTACTTTCCTGAGTGGGTATACAATAGGTTGGATCGGGGGGACGAGTTGAGAATCAAGATCAAAGAGGAGAAAGACGAGCAAATTGCTAGGAAATCGATCGTTGTGGGGCTCTGGTGCATTCAATGGAACCCGATGGACCGGCCTTCGATGAGCTCTGTGGTTCAAATGCTGGAAGGAGAAGGAGTGCCGCCTAACCCGTTTGCTGCTGCAGGCGATGCTTATGTAGCTGGAAAAAATTCTTTGCAGAAATTGGCTGCAATAGCCGAAGCCGAGCAATAGTGAGCCCGCATTGTATGAAATAATTTTTTGTTTAAGGCAAATTTGAAATTGCTTTTCAGACTGTTTTTTCAAAAAGTTGTTCCAAAAAGTTGTTTACGAGCTTTCTCTGTAAGCAGAAGAGAAGGCACTTTGAATGTTATGAAGACTACATTGGACTAAATATTTCAAGTGTTTTCATAAACACTATCGAATAAAATTTGAATTTCTGTTAGATCAATCCAAAATTTCACCTCAGTGGTGTTTTTACAATAGAAAGTCATCGGATACAACATTTTATACGCTTCACAAACTCAAGTGACTAAACCAATTAGCCCTGTAACCCTGTTATGTACTACTATTTCACGATTAGCTAAGGTGGATTTTCTTTTCGCATTTTTCACATGACAATAAAACACAATGGACCATACTTGTTCTGATGTAAAATCGGGTTCTGACGGCTTCTGAAGAAGCATAGGCAAAACTCCCCCTATCAATCTTTCATTGTGTGCCCCCGTATTTCAAAGAACACGAAGTGCATTAGTCGCAAATCTAGAAGCATAAATCATGGCACCTAATGTAGGTGATTTCCCCCTCGTCTTAGCCAATGCATCTAGCAACCGAACCTCTTCTAGTTTCCTTTTAGCATACCGGAGCCAGGCACTTTGTATAAAGCAAGCAGCCCAAGTCCTCCATTGTTGAGAGTAGAACCGAAATGTATGCCTCGGTTGCTTACTGTGAAGCTGGCGGAATTGAGAGGCAACATATTTTAAGTCATCAGCCATTATTGCAAAACCTTTGACTTCGGTTAGAGTTTGAACGGTCCTAGTCGAAATTGGAAGGTTCGATGGGGAATTTGGGTCTAGTGCCCATGTTAGAAGCTCCTCTCCACAAAAGTTGCCGGCTTTGAGGTGTTCTGAGTTTAAAAATCCGGTTCTTCCACCATTGGTTGTGGATGTTAGTAGCTTGCCTTGCATAATGAACAACATCTCGGCGACTGGGTCTCCTTCTCGAACAATGTAGCTTTCCGCTACACAATGTACCGGCTTCATGCAATCACACAATGCATCCAATAGTTTTGCATCCATTTTTTCGAACATTGGCACCTAAAAGTATAAATTTAGTGTGAGAAAATATTTATTTAACTTCCACTCTTATCTCTATTAAGGCCTAACCCATCAAATTCCCCTTATAGTTGTCTCATTTTGCCTACTTCCCTAATGACCCTTAAAGGGCTTCCCGTTGTCCCCTTAAACTTGCAAGAAATAAACTACTTTGCCCCCCTAAACGCCGTGTGTCAGCTTCTAGATGGAGAAAGAAAATTGGAAAAATGACATGTTTGAAAAGTCAAAACAACACGACAAGCTAACACAAAACGTTCAGAGAGAAAACTTGAGCACTTTTTTGCATCACGGGGCACTCGAAACTCAAGGCAAATCAAAGGGTTTGGCCTTTCATTAAGGTTGCTTCAAAATATTTTCTTGTAAAAGGAACTAAACATAACAAATAATGGGAAGAACCGAGACTCACTTTCAAGAGCAGATTCCGGAAAAGATGGCGCTTAATGTCACTCCTGAGGGGCTTAGGGAAATTGTGCAACAAATTCTCTACATCGAGACCTTTAGTTTTTCTCCATTTATACTGCTCGTGACGTCTTACAAGCTTCTTTAGGGTAGGGGGGAAATTATAAGTGTCCATCCATCTTTCTACATCTTGCCATTTCATCCTCCTCTCTTCTGCCCTCACCGTTGAGGACAACATGGTTGCCTGTTTCATGAAGAAACTATCCATGACATTCATTCATCCTAAGACAACTTGATAATAATGATTGAAGCAAGTTCGCATAAAATGAAAAATTTGAATCAGTATAAATATGAGGTTGTAAATTTAACAGCAATCTCCCTGCTTACCTGTATAACACCAATAACGAGTGAAAAGAGGACCAGTCCACCAATGAAAATCCCAAGAGCGAAGCAGATCTCCAAGGGATTTGTGCTTGTTTTGAGGTTCTGACCTAAAGTACTACAATGGTGGTGCAAGCACATTTGTCTCACATTAGTGTATTTAACAAAACAACAAAAGGTTAAAAAAAACACTTGCTGCAAATCTACACATTGATCGATGTGAAAGTCGATATATTAACAGTAGAGTTATGGAAAGAAAATGCATCAAATTTGTTTTGTTTTTTCAAACCTCAAATTTTGCAGAGCCCACCAAGAGCAATACAACAGCTTCTGCAACAAACTTGTAGACTCCAGTATGCCAGAGTTGCTCGCATTAATGAACAAACCAAAATCAAAGGGTGGTCTGCCTTCTGAGTCAGCAGGACATGCAATATCCAAAGAACTACGACCTTTTGTGTCTGTTTCATTTCCAAAATATTTACTGCAGTACAACGTTTCTGATAGAAAACTGATATTGCAATAGTCTCAAATGGAACTGTTAACTGATATTTGCTGAAATTAAAGAGATAACAACCTAAATGGTACTGGAAAAGCTAAGAACAAATTAGACAAACCCAGAGCTAAGCTCCCCCAGGGCACTGCCCCTTCTCAACAACAGTTGAGACCTCAAAATACCACAATAACCAAAAGCTGACTCTACTCTAAAAAACATTCCTTATATATAGCTAACTAAAAACCCTAATGTTTACTCATTAATATTACTCATCTACCCTTTCCCCTAATCACATTCCTATCAGTTTCACTGTTGCAACTAGCATTACGTGCACAGGCGTGTATGTTTTACACAGTAGATATGTTTTCCCTTCACTTTATTATAACTATGAGGTTCAAATTTGGAATTCAGAACCGTTTAGTATCTCATAACTTCAAAAAAAAAAATAAAAGAGAAAAACCTGTATAGCTAAGATTCAGAATGGACTTACATGACCCGCACAAAATTAAAGGAGCAGTGTGAATCGTGCAAATCTTCTGTGGTTTTTGGAACCTCCAAATGTTTCTGTGTACAGTTCATTGACTCGAAAACATTTGGGCACAAGCTGTAGGATAACAATGTACTTCAACAAATTTTTCGCATTCATTACTCTTGCTCCTTCCATGCTGGGAATGATAAGCAAAATTGCCACCTGCATTGCAGCATTTTTTCAGTATTTATAATATACTGAATCTACAAACCATAATAAACACGAAAATAGGTCCTTAGGAAAATCTCTATCACCTGTGGGAGAGGAAGTGTTGAAAGAATGTCAATGAGGAAGAACTTAGAGATATATCTCCTTGCAATTTCCCAGAACTCTTTAATTCCAACAGTTGAACAGATATGTGTAGTGCGTAAAACAGGAACCCGAGTTCGAAAACGAAAAATAAGACGGATTGCAAGAAACAAATCCACCATCGAGCGTAAAATCATGACCACTCTTTACAAGTTTACATCCAACCAGAGGCATTTTCTATGATTATCAATCCCAAGGTCATAAAAGAACAAAAGATCTAGAGTCAGAAGAAACGGTTCCTCTGGATCGAAACATCTCCTCCTGGAAATACAATCTTAAGAATCATTCAGAATCCATATTCAAGAAAATGCTAAGTTACAACTAAGATGGATAAAATGTAAGCAAGTAGAAATCAGGCATGCAATATAATGAATATTGATCATTATAGATAGTCTAGGAAGCACGGAAACTCCTAAACACTGGCATTTTTGTGTTTCGTGTCGGTGTTAGAAACCAAAACTTGACACGTTTTTTCCCCTAGTTTCCTAGCCTATATTCTTTTAGAAATGGCGTTTCCCAGTGTCAGTTTCCGTTTCCGTGTCATGTCAGTTTCCGTGCTACCTAGTAGATAGTTATAGAGAGCTTATTTTTCTGTGTTAACAAAGCACTGTAAAGTTAACCAAGCAATTGCAGAATTCAACAACACGAATACAGGTAACGGAAGGGGCTAACCTCAACACTACAACTTCCCTGAATGCCATTGTTGAAAACTGCAGATAACTGCAAAAGACACCCAAAAGTGAAACATATTACAAAATTGAACTCCATTGATAAGGGGGAAATCAAATATCCTAAATGTCATTCATAATCATAACTACTTACAAGGAGAATGAGTTGAAAACTGAGAGAACCTGATCTGCCTCGTGAATGCAACCCATTTGCTCCTTTATATACAGAGAAGAAAATCGCCATTGCAGCTGGATTCCACATACACTGAATTTTTTGTTAGCTAGCCGGCTGAACTTTTAAAAGTGACAAATAATCAGCTGAACTTTTCCAAATACGCAACTAGCCATCTCAACTTGTTAAATGTGCAACTAGCCATTTCAACTTGTTAAAGGTGCAACAAATAATCTTTTTATGCTGACGTGACAAATTTTGAAAACACATATGCCACGTCAGTATTAGAGGCTAGTTTTCTGATTTTTAAAATGTTAAGATGACTAGTTGCACATTTGTAAAAGTTCAGCTGGTTATTTGTCATTTTTAAAAATTCAACCGACTGACTGATAAAAATGGAATAATTCAACGGGCTATTTATACATTTAGCCTACATTTTAAAGCGAATGCACTTCATTGCTCTGGTCTTGTGTTGTATGAATCCAACATGCATAGCTATGAAATGGTCTTGTAAAATAAGGTGAAGGTAGGAGAAACATAGATGTCGCATATGTAAAGTATCCACTTCGATCTCCAAGTGGCATATAATTGGTTAATTTATTAGGACAAACTCATGATCAAAATGAAATTAGAGATAGACTAATGAATTAGTATGAAATTTAGTGGTTCGACTATTCAATAGAAATATAGGAACATGAAACTTGGAATCTAGAAAGCCTAGTGCAACAATAATGTGTGAACTAATCAAAGTCATTCTCAAATTTAGTCAACTACAAAGTGTAGAAACACGTCAAAACTTCGTGTCTTTCCTTTTTCTTATCTCGAATATAGTAAATATTCCAAAACCCTTAAAGACACAAAAATTAGAAGATTTACACTTTCAAGAAACAATTATATACATCATTAGAAACAAAATGAAACCCGAAACTCTGTCATGGCGAGGGCAATTTCCGGCAAATAGGACATGACGCGTTGAGCCGAAGCCATTCATCGAGACAATCAGCATGAAAACAATGTTGACACTCGGGAATTGTCTTAAGTGTCTCTTTAGGACTATACTCCGCCAGACAAATGGGGCAAATGTTGTCTTCAGGTTTTGGCAGTCGTCGGCTCTCGCCTAGTACGATCTGTGGATATGATTCTATAGTGGTAGAATCGAGCCCAGCGGCGACTGTCGGTAACGGGTTCACCGTGAAGTTTCCAAATTCCGACATCATCGGGTGGCTCTGCCTCCTTCCGCTGAAGTGCCTCACCCGACCGAATAAGCAACATGCCATACCGAGCATGCATAGTATTATCGGTATTCCGGCTCCTATTGTAATAATGTAACAGGCAGTTCTTGGAATTCCTATAACATTAGGGACAAAAAAATATATGTTAATATAATATCTTCGTTTTTCGACTAAAATAAAATAATGATCAACATACGTATATTTTGTGATTAAAACGTGTTACATATATGGGTAATTAACGGACATTTCACCCTAAACTCAATTTTTGGATAGAACTTTGAGAAACTTATTGTATACGAAAAAATTAGGAAAACTGAAAAATAAGAGTAATTAGTAGGAATGCCACCATTGTTTTCACAAGCAATAATAGCTAATTAACAAAGGCAAAATCCATATACAATTGGTCAAAAAGATAATCTAATTTATTTAATTAAATCTTATTGGTTTTCAAGTGATGCAAAGAGACAATGTGAAACCTAATTATCTTTCTAATAATTGAGAAAATATACACTTAATTACTCACCCAACTTGTGTATTAAGCATCAAGTGGGATATTCATATTCATATCCAAATTTTTTATTAAAAAATAAACTTTATTTTAAGGATAATACATTGAATAATTATTCGTTGACCCGAAGAAAAGTTTTATATTCATGAAATTTTCAACAGCCATAAAAATAATTTTGAGTGGATCAAAAAACTGTGGCCAGCTTAATGGGTTGTCTTCGTGCTATTTAAATTGTTTATTTGGTCTATTTTTGTCAAAGTCAACCAAATAAGCTATGATGACAATCTTAGAAATGCTACCATTATACTTTATGCAATGTATAAGTTGGCGTAATTGTTAGTTTTTCAAATTTTTATGTATATGACATTTTTTTAAAAATATTTAGTCAACTCTTGTATGGAGGATTACCCAATGTATGTATATGTTTAATTAGAAGTCAATAATATAAGTTTCAATCATTTCTTATTGAGCTATCCATACAAATTTTATCTTTTGAATATTCTACGGACTGTTTACAAAGATAATCAATATTAAGCCGATTAATTAAGTATAATTATTCAAATAACGAAAAAGATAATGTGAATAAATTGTGCATATATTGCTTGTAATCCTTTAGACTTTGCATATCATATTAATCTACAATTAGATCTCTATCAATGTGAGTTTTGTATAGTTAAGCATAAAATCAGAATGCATTGAAAATAATTTAATCAATTAGACATTATCTTGTACTTGAATTTATATCTATATGTTTCTTTTCTACCGTATTCTATCATAATATTTTCTATTGTATTTTCAATGCAATTATCCAACATATCGCTATCACACCAACCATATATCATACAATACAAGAACATTTTGTAATTTTTCTAATTACTTCAACTTATAATAGGTCAATTAGTTCATCAAATATACGTGCATCAACATTTGTAGAAAATTTTAACCAGTAACTTTACTTCAGTAAATCTATTAAAATTAGATTCAAATCTGTTTAGTATTAACCAACAACCCAAATCAGCTAGAAATTAAAATGTATTTACTTTTAGGCTAAACACATCCGGATCCCATGAACTTGTCTATTTTTTTGTCCCGCATTCCTGAATTTTCAAAAGTTTCTCTCGCCTCTTTTAACTTTCAAAAAAGTTTTTCTTGCCGCCTTGATTTCACGTGTCAACTTTAGATTGGATGACATGCTTGAAAAGTCAAACAGAAGTCAACACGTGGTACCCAAGGGAAAGAGAGAAACTGTTTGGAACTTTTTGAAAGAGACGAGAGGAATTTTTGAAAGTTTAGGATACATGATAAAAAAAATGGATAATTTCAGGATCCGGATGGATTTAGCCTTCTTTTATTATAATCACCATATTAGGATTTATGAGTATTTTTTATATTATTTAAAAAATAAATAAATAGATAAAGTTAAATCGAAGTTACCGCGTAAAGAAGGATGAGAGCAAACAATTGCACCCGCGGCCGCCGCCGCCGTCGAGTTACTCTTCGGCTCGCACCGGCCACCGCGAGATTCACATTTTCCACACCACGGCGTCAGCCACGTCAGCCGGAGGTCGTCGCTCAAATCCGACGACAAAATCTCGCCGTAAAACGGCCACTCCACCGGAATCTCCATGCTTCTAAACGCCGTACACAACGGCAGCGCCGACAAAAAGCTGATAACCCGAAACGACCTCGTAGCATAAACCGTAAAACCCGAACCACTCAAGCAACCAATCGGGTTCAAGTCAAAGCGGGTGAAATCCGACGAAGAACAGTTGAAAAACGTGAAATTCTGGTAAAAGAGGCCGGAAAACGGCGACCCGGAAAAGTTGAGGGAGAGGATCCGATCCGGGAGGCAGTTATTCGGGTCGTTGATCCATAGTTCTTGGGTTGCGTAATCTATGGCTTGGATTGTTAATGGTTGGGAGGTATAAGGGAGGTGTAATAAGGTATGGTTGGTTATTGGATCACATGATAGATCGAAACTCGGGTAACCACAAGATTGGATTTGTCGGGTTTTGATCCGAAAGGGGAAACGGATAGCGGGTTCGTCTCGGGCGCAAGCCGATTTTGGACAAGTTTGTTGAGTTGATGCTAAATGGAGAAGACAAAGAAGAGAGAAAATGAGTATAAGATTGATACCCATTAGTTTGGTGGAGAAGGAGAAGATTTTGGTAAATGGTATAGTTTGTGGTATAAGGTATAACTTAAAGTTATTTATATGTGTGAAGTCAACGTTTTTAATGTATAGTATATTGGTGGTAGAGTTGTCTGTGTTCAATTTATAAAATTTTATACTGATATGTGTAATGAGTGAGATGTCGATGATTCACATTTTGTGTTACGGACCTAAAATGCTGTTATAAACTTGTAAAATAACGAAAATGGGAAAAGGGAAATGGTGATGTCAATGGATGTATAATTATTGGAATTTCGGAACAATGTACAGCAAGTCATTAGTTTAGGTAAAAGTCAACTTAGCCTTCAAATAATTGTTCATATAATATATTTTGACAATTTCAACAACTTATGATTAAAGGCATTCTTTTAATCCAAGGGTTAATCAATTGTCATCAGCTCAATGAAAACTCATAATTCTATTTTTATTTCCTTGAAAAATTATGTATCAAGGTCAACCTTTAATAAATTATTTGGTCATTGTTAAAATGTGGATTGACTACTCTGTGTTTTCTTAAAAATGCATGAAAAAACCAATAACGATTTGCATCATATATGATAACCAGGATATAAAAATCATACAAATGTTCGAGTTTCGTTATCGCC
>CAOJBJ010198209.1:0-10104 GCA_948291685.1 Euphorbia celastroides
CAAGAAATTCTCAGGGTTATTACTCAATAGCAAGTTAGTCAACTGCCTAATTTCAGCGAGCGCCGTTCTCAACTGACTTGAATCTCCATCAGAGAACAAAGAACTTTGATTATCAGCAAAAGATTCCAACAGTTTGATATCAATGTCAATTCCCATAACAGCATTAACACTAAACCTCTTAACAGAATCCCCACAAATGACATCAACAATTGTACCCGAGATGTGAGAGAGAACGTCTTTCAAAACCCTTTTGAGAACATCAGCAGGCAATATCTCTTGAGCAGTAGAAACCAGAGTTTCCAAATAGATTATAACTTCATTAACATATTCGTTACCACTTTGTATAGTTTCATCAGCCATCCAGTTCACATTCTCTATCAATGTCATAAAGCCATCAACTTTTTGTTTGAGCAAACCCGAAAGAATCTCTTCTGCTGCATCACGTGCTTTGTTTAGAGGGAATTGCCTCCTTCCTCTCTCTGCCATTCTAGTAGGAATGCCAGAAAGTTGTGCAGCGTGTTGAAAGAAGAAATCACAGGCCCGTTCCATTACAGCCATATTGGCTGCAAATTGCATTGCTTGGGAAACGCCATGGACCGAAGTTTTTACAAGCTTTAACAAAGCTTCATCCAACACTTCAGCCAAGAGCCGGTCCAAATATTTCTTAACAACATCGAAGAAATCAAGCTGACCGCCATATGACATAAAGCTCACAGAATCTTCAATAAAGGATCTAACAATTCGACAGCAATCAGGTACAGTGGATGAAAAGGGTGCAATGAAAGGAAAGGCAGGGACAATGTCTGATGTCTGCAGTTGAAATGAGAGGACATTCATTGAATATTCATACTCTTTCTTCATCAACATCTGCTCAAATTTATCAGCAGCTATAGCATCTTGAATCTGTTTTCGACAATCGGATAACAGTAGCTTGTGGTACTTATCTCTGTGCTTGCTCAAAACGTCTAATAATGGATCTACAGGGTAGCCATATCGGCGCAAAGTCACCCCGAGCAAGCTAACATAGTCCTTAATCAACAAAAGATGATTTGCAGTTTGCATCCTAGAGAATTGATCTTCTAACACTGAACACATCTTGCTAACTGCAGTTTCCCACAAATTCTCAACATCTATTCTCGAAATAAGACTCCCTCCAGTCCTCAAAATCCTATCTTCTACAATGAAGAACCCGGCAATTTGCGCAAAAAAGGTTTGGTGAGATTCAAGAAATGGAGTCATAGATGATACCTGGAAATCCGAGGTCAACTGAAGCTTCCTGTTCTCAAAATAGTACTGCTTAAACCTATCTTCAAGCCCTAAGGTCTGGTGTATATGATAAGCCCTGTACAATGGAGTCAAATCAAACCCTAACAATCCGCTGCCGCCATTGCTATATCCATCTCTATCGTCCCCGTTAAGCTCGTCGTCATCATCTTCCTCTTGCAAAGCATACACGCAATCTCGCGAACTTAGACGGCTTTGTTCTTCGGCTTGCCTCTGCTTCATTCTCTGGTCCTCTTCTCGCTGCCTAGACGCCGAGGCTAGGCCGATTGCCAATTGCCCCAAATTACGGCTAACCACTCGGATCTCGACAAGCCAGTCGCCGAACTCCTTATTCACCTTCCTTTCTATATGCGATCGAATCTGCGGGATCCTCTTTTCCAGCATCCTCTTCAAAGTAGAAGACGGAGTTTTATCAAGAAATTCGTTCTCGATCGAGTCGAGGCACTTCAAAGTCATGTAGAAATTCCCGCTGGACAAATGACGGTTGGCTCTCGAACAAAGCTCCATGAGCTTAACGCAGGTGAAAATCAACGAGAGCGCTAAATTGACGTTCTGCGAAACGGTTTGAGCTTCGATGAAGGAACCGAGGGAGGTCAAGAGAGGTAAACCAACCGATTGAAGCTTGGAGTTGGAGTCGGAGAGCGCGGATTTCAACGAATCAACGTCGGAGAGTAGAGATCGGAGGTCGTCGACGGCGAGGATGAAGTCTTGATAGTGAGCTTTACAAACTTCTTCGATTTCCGACTCTTTAGAGCGAGCGAAGCGGCGGAGACTGTGGAGGAGAGTCTCGGGCTTGCCGGAAGTGAAGGCCTTGCGGATGAACGGGCCGAGGTCCTCGCCGTTGCAGATAACGGCGGAGAGGAGGAGTTGCTCTTGCTTTTCGACGGAGTTGTCAAAGTCCCCGTTCGCCGGAGCAATTTTCCGGCGAGACTTCGTGGAGTTCATTTTGATTACAGTTATTGGTCTGAAGGATTTGAAATGTGAAATTGGGAAATGGTTAATTGGGCAAATGAAGAGGTTGGGTTTGACTAATTTGACGAATGCCGCCGATTTGGAAGGTTATTGAATTTTGACAGCCGAAGGGAATTTTCAGGGATATTTCTATTTATGGTAAAAATGAAATTCAAGTTCTTTGCTTATCAATAAATCTCGAAGCTGCATAAACGAATTGTTTGTTTATATGAGATTTGATCAAGTTCATAGTAAAAATTGAGATTGCTTTTGCTTTACAAATAATATAACTCCATTCTTGAAGAGAAGGGTTATTAATGTTGGAAGAACTTCACTGGAAATTTCTTCACTCAAAATTGAAGCATTGTTGATTGAATATCATATTAACAATGAAATTTGCGGAGGACCTGTATGGTAAACATATGGGCTACTGCAGCCATCGATTTTCTAATTATTGAAAAAATTCCACGCCAAAAATAGAAAATATTGCTCATCCAACTGCTGCAAAGCCATATTCACCACTATTTGAAAGAATGAACTTTAAAAATTAGTACTATACCATTTCTATGAGGATTTATAAATTAATCAAAAAAACTAATATTATACTGTTATAAGAGTTTGATATTTTTCTTAAATCATTTCCCATTTTATCTGAATCGATTTTTCAGATGCACAATTTCATTTTGCAAGTATATAATGAGCTGGGCCTAGATGTGGGAGCCCATATTAAAGCCCAACAGAGTTTAAGCCTTCATGAAAAGCTAGAATTGTTAGAAACCCAACAGAGTTTATTCAACACTCCACGTGTCAGTCAATGGGTTAGGCTGCATAAACTTCATGAAAAGATCGAAGCACCTGATCCATAACTCGCCTTTACAAATTTCTAAAACCCTAGCATCTCTCGCTAAGGACGACATTTGCCTCGCAGCAGTTTGGCGAAGAATCAACAGGAACAGCAATGGTATGAATCTCACTTCCAAGCCCTAATTCAATCTTCGAATCTCGTATTTCACTTGCTTACCTGATTCTGTTTCTTTGCAATTTCAGGGTATCGATTTAAAGGCTGGAGGTAAGAGCAAGAAGACTAAGCGCACTGCGCCCAAGTCCGATGATATCTATCTTAAGCTCCTCGTCAAGGTGACCATTTCTCTAGCTTTTGGTTTTTGTGGTACTCAGGTGCTAACAATGCTGGATTTGTGAATCAGTTGTACCGATTTTTGGTGAGGAGGACTGGCAGTAAGTTCAATGCGGTTGTTTTGAAGCGGCTCTTTATGAGCAAGGTCAACAAGGCTCCTCTATCGCTTTCTCGTTTGATTAGCTTCATGAAGGGCAAGGTGATTTCCCCTCTCTTCGCTTTTGATTTTCATTGCATAGATAAATCACATTTAAAGTAGCGCTGAGTATTTAGAAATTCTGCACAAATGTGACGCCAAATGGTTTGTGCGATCAATCTTTCAATGTCGATTGTTGAATGCTAGAATTGTTAGAAAGGAAATTCAAAATTCGAATGATTGTTTTGACAGAAGATGGAGGACAATATTCTACCTGCATTTTATTTTCAGCTGGCGTTGGATCTCAATTTGTATTGTTTGCTGCAGTTTTGACTGTTCCTGGATTTGAGATTTTGGTTTATTCTTTTGGTTTTTGATATTTAAATAATTGATCAACTATTGACTTGGTTTTTCAGGAGGGTAAGATTGCTGTGATTGTTGGTACTGTGACCGACGACATTAGGGTATATGAAGTCCCTGCTTTGAAGGTTACAGCCTTGAGGTACACAGAGACAGCAAGAGCAAGGATTGAGCAGGCGGGTGGGGAATGCCTGACCTTTGATCAACTTGCTCTTCGTGCTCCTCTTGGTCAAAATACGGTACTATTTTGTATACTTTCCTCTCAGTGATATGTTTTGTGCAGTTTGTTATCTTGCATATGATAGGCTGTTGATAATCCTTAATTAGTGTAGCTGAAGATGTTTGAATGTGTTGGATCATGTAATTTTTTTTCACGCTTCCATAAGTTGGAGTGTTTTTTCATGTACTTCCATTGATCAGTGTAGCTCTACTTTTGTACCTGGAGTTATGTGCGTCATTGTTTGTTAAGGTTTTAGTTATAAGCCCCAGATAGCGAGAACTTTGTATTAGGTAAATGTTGAATGAATCGAATTGAGACCTTTACACTGTTGAAATAACAGGTACATTTGTGTCATTGTTTGTTAGGGGTTTATTGATGAGCTCCGGAATGGGCTTGCCTTTCTGTATTTACTGTACGATTTGACAAAACTAGCCTATAATGAGATATAAAGCTTACCAGTTCACATTAATTTCATTATCAAGAGTATTTGACAATCAAATAGAGCTTATAATGTTGTTTTTTTTACTTGTGGAAACGATTGATTAAGAATAGTAATCGTATATGCTATAGACATGTTTATGTATTGATGGCTGTGTTAAAAAAATCAACTTCATTCTATTGGGTGATCAAGCTTAGGTGTCTACCCATTAGTGGTGGGATTCTTCTATCAGGTGGCTTCTCTTGTCAGGTATTAGAGAATCTCTTTAGAGCTCGAGAGACTTAAATTATATAATCATAAGCCGATTATAAGCCAAAAATCATCGCATATGTGCTTTGCTTCCCTGAAAAATCATGCCACGTATGTAGTTCTTTCAAATTGTTCCAAAGCATCAATTTTCAAGTTTGTGATAAACTTAGCCCTACAGCATTTGCAAGGCATGATTCTAGTGTCTTGGATTATTATTTCCAGATTCTCAATTCCTTTTCACATGATGAGACTGAGTCCAACAGTAGTTGGACAGTGAACCAAACCATTTTTCCTTTGTTTTTAATAATGATAGTGGGCCGAGTGATTCTTGCTTTTGTTGATAGTGGTTAAATTAGTTGTTGATTTCGATGTAAATTGAATGTGTTGTATAGGTTCTTCTGAGGGGTCCCAAGAATTCTCGTGAAGCAGTGAAGCACTTCGGACCGGCTCCTGGTGTACCCCACAGCCACACCAAACCATATGTGCGATCAAAGGGTAGGAAGTTTGAGAAGGCTCGGGGTAAACGTAACAGCAGGGGCTTCAGAGTGTAAGCTCTCTTATTGGTTCAGAAAATACAGACCATCCCATCAAGTTAAGGCTCATGCTTTATTAGTTTATAATTTAGCTCAGATGTATTTCGGTTTTGTCTTGGCTTGTATTGAACGGCTTATTTGTCGCAGAAATTTGCCCTCTATTTTCTATTTCATGTTTAGACACTAGACTTTTATTACAGTGTGGGGATATGGTTCATTTTATTTGACAGTTTGATCATTTGATACTGCATTGCAATTCAGTTAAAAGTTTCTACTTCATATGTTAAATTTCTACTATGAGAAATTAGGTTGGGAATTTGATCAATAAAAATGTTGAACCCGAATAATCAATGAAGCAAGACAGAATGATATTGGCGGTTGTGGATGCCTATTGTCTATATTGTTGGGACGATTAAAAATGTCTAACATATCATAAAGTTAAAGGTCGGGCACATCAAATAAAGATCGAATCAAACCACATTTCTTTCACACGGGAACATGAAGTACAGAATGATATTAGCAATAGTGGATGCCTACTGCCTTTATTGTTGAGACGATTAAAAAATGTCTATAACATATAACAAAATGAAAGGTCAAGCACACCAAATAAAGATCAAACCACACAGGAATGTGAAGTGGTAACTAGAACTCTTTGAGGAAATCCAGAATATGGCGACTGACCTCTTCAGGCTTTTCTTGGTGAAGAAAATGACCAACTCCTTCCATTACAACTGCTTCTTCAAGAAAGGGAACATACTTTTTAAAGCCGCCATTGTGTATAAATTCCTTCACACCAGGGAAGTGATAGGTCACATCCATATCTCCCACAATGAACTTCACTGGCACCTTGATTGCTGCTCCAGTCCAAGGCGCTGTCAACTCCCAGTTTCTGCATCACCGGTCCAAAAACGAATAATTTCACTTTATTTCATCAGTAGTTTAACTTCTAAAACTGGTACCAAAAGTCTATTACGTCCTAAACTTCAAAAGTTTCTCTTACCCCTGAAGTTGGCTTTTTGTTCCTCTTAACTCCCTAAAGTTGGCGTTTTTACGTCTCTGAACTCCTAAATGCCACGTGTAAGTTTCTGATTAGTTTGACTATCCAAAAACGTCATTTTTCTCTAACTAGAAGCTGACACGTGGCATAAGGTGTTGAGAGATTAGAAAAAACCCACTTCAAGGAGTTCAGAGATACAAAAAGCCAACTTTTTGGTGCCTTTAGCGGCTTAATTTTGTATTTGGCCCGTTTGAAAACAAGTCTAATTTTTTTGAGAAGAATGAACACACAGGTCCAAACATCGATAGTAATTCAATCCTCCGGTGAATCCCTTCTGGTCAAATTTGGTGACATAGTAATTGATATCCTCTTGTGAAAGCCAAGAAAGGATATCTGCAGGCTCAGGTAATCCTTTGAATCCTATTTCTTTAGGAAAGACCGGTGGCTCCACAGAACCAGCAGCAGAAAAGAGCACTTTAAAAATTTTGGGAGTGCCAGCTTGAGTGAAGTCATCTTCGATCTCTCCTGCAATATATGTTAACAAGTTTTTCTGCAGATTTGATCACAGAATCATGCCAATGATATATTTGGTAAAGTCGGCAGGATATTATCTAAATTCTAACATGTTGATCATCTAGTGGACATAATACAACTCATGGGCTATGTGGCATCATTTGATTGGGGGAAATACAAGGAAAAGTTGGGATAGGTGATTTTTTCCCTCTCTATGAGTTTCTTAAGAAACAATGATTTGGAGCATTTCGATCGGGATTTCCTATTTGGCCTCTGATGCGAGAACTCGGGAATTTTTCACAGGTTTTGGTCTTTTTTACCAATTTTGGACCTTCCCTTATGAAATAGAAAAAAACTAAAAAACGGAAAAAATCGTGAACAAAAGTTGGATGAAGATAGGATTCTCTTTGCAATATAGAGTGGGGGATTCAAAATTGAAAAAAGACCGGAACCCTATAAAATTTCCTGGATAACGGTTTTGTTAACCAAATCAGGATATTGATGATTATGTTTTCCACAACGATTACACCCAAGTCAAAACATAGGAAAAATAGAGGAACCACAAATTAAAGTCAATTTACCCAATCGATCGCGTAAGTGGATGTATTGAATTTCAAACACAATCTCATCAAATATCTTTAATTATTGAAAAAGTAATTGAATTATAGTTTATCAAGTATCATAAATCCTAACGAGTCACAATTATTATACCGTTAAAAGCATTAAAGAGTAATAACACTGCGAGTCAACGCCATTGTAGTCCCACCAAATACTAAATGCAAGTCAATTCTAGAAATAACATTTGGTGGACATGATTGCAGAAGAAAGCGAGATATAACTGATTGGAATCGGAAGTTAAATCGACTTAAGGCATGGCAATCAATGAAATACACAGTTGGGTTACAATCGCACAACAAATCAACCAATTCAACGATATCACTCAGCAGAAAAATGAAAAGAAGGAAATATCAGATCTAGTTCACATACCTGAAACCTGCAGATATAGAAATCCTCGCCAAACAACCGCCGGTACATCTCCAGAGGTTTACAGCCAGGATCCCTCGGCATAAACACGACGCAAGTGTTGACCAAAGCCTTGACTCGATCAGGACGAAACAAACACAAACACCAAGCTATAATCGCCCCCGAATCATGGCCAACAACAAACGCCTGGTCAACACCGAGAGAGTCGAGCAGTCCAATTAAATCGCCGACGATGTGGAGCGCAGTGTACTGGTTAATAGCCGGCGGCGCATTGGAGTCGCCGTAGCCGCGGAGGTCGGGGCCGATGCAGCGGTAGCCGGAATCGGAGAGGTGAAGCAGCTGGTGGCGCCACGTGTACCAGAGATCGGGAAATCAGTGGAGGAAGAGAACGACGGGGCCAGTTCCGATGGATGCAATGTGGATATTGATGCCGTTTGTGAGTATCGTTGAATGCTCTATCTTCTCCATTTCTGGATTTTGTTAAGAAAGGGATTTCGCAGTCTGAGGTACAACTAACTACTGTTTCTGTTATTTTTATTTTGGAGAGTAGATTATTACGATAGATTTAATTCATAACTTGTAAAGAAAACAGCCAGATATACCATAATATAATAAGAGTTCAAATACAACAAACAAAGATGAAACCACTCAGAAATATCAAGGGGTAGTTAACTAGAACTTTTTGATGAAATCCAGAATATGGGCACTGATATCTTCGGGCTTTTCTTGCTGAAGAAAATGACCAACTCCTTCCATAACTACAACTTCTTCCAGAAAAGGGATGATCTTTTTCAAGCCACCATTATGTATAAATTCCTTCACACCAGGGAAATGATAGGTAACATCCATATCTCCTACAATGAACTTCACTGGTACCTTGATTTGTACCCCGGTCCAAGGCGCCATCAACTCCCAGTTTCTGCATCATCGAACAAAACCCGAATCAGTTCACTTAATCTCATTCAAAAACATTAACAAATTACTTGCCAATACTTAATTATGAGACGTTAAGCATCTTAAATTTCCCATTCTACTCGGTCTTGGAACTTCAAGAAACAGCAATGAGAAAAAAGAAGTGCTAGTGTGGATTTTTGCTGACATTAACATTCGATGCCAGAGTTCTGACCATAATATTGAGTTACATGTTTAATGGAAGCCAAATCCACACTAGTTCTATGTTTTGACAAAAATCATAAGAAATACTAGCTGAAACAGTGTAGACTGTAGAAACATACAGGTCTATACATCGATAGTAGTTCAATCCTCCGGTGAAGCCCTTGTGGTTAAATTTGCTGACATAGTAATTGATATCTTCTTGTGACAGCCAAGAAGGGAGGTCTGTAGGCTCAGGCAAACCTTTGAATCCTATTTCTTTGGGTATTAAAGGCGGCTTTGAACCTAGAGATGCAAGGAACCTTTTAATCATTTTGGGTGTACCAGCTTGGGCAAAGTCATCTTCAATCTCTCCGGGTTCCTGCAATAATGACAACAAGTTAATCTGCAGCTTGGACCTTAGAATCATGCCAATGCAGAATTTGATAAATCAACAGGCCAATGCCAAAATTGAAAAATGTCGATAATGAATGGCATTTAAGTATGAATATCTATAGCAATCTGCATACAGTCTATAAGCTATCAAAAAGAAACTATCGAGTGGACAGAATACAACGGCCACTAGGATTCTCGATACACTATGTTTTAGCGCGATTCCATCGAATTTTCCCATTCCATCACTGATGCAAGCACTAGATAATGTTGTCAATTCAATCAGGATTCTCATGATTAAAGTTTCAACACAGCAAACAGCATTCTTATTGGACTTGCCATCAGAAATTATGATGCCCTTTCTTCTCTCTGGAATGTGGAAAAGTTAAGAATACAAACAACAGTGGCTATGTAAGTAGGATGAACAGGGGAATCATAAACCATAGCCAGCCACAAATGATTCACAACAACTCACAATTAGTAACACTGTTGAAGTCATTAAAGATCATTCACATTGTGAGTCAAAGAGGCAGCCATTATTACTCCCACCCATAGTTGTCAAATCAAGATACGTATCCCGAATCGAAATCCTAATTTTATGGATCGTGAATCGTGAATCGAACCGTATCGTAAGATACTGTTCAAGTCAACAAAATCATAAATATAGATCATTGAACATGTTCGACTTAATATATAATCATAATTTAGTCTGCAAATGCAATTTTAAGATAGATATAGAAGTCATAAACTAAACAAGTGCTTAAACTTCAAAAGTAATACAAACACTAGGTTAATCATTGTCATTTTCTTCTTCTTCC
>CAOJBJ010198246.1:0-11319 GCA_948291685.1 Euphorbia celastroides
AGAAAACGAGAGTTTTCTAGATGAGAGAAGAGGCAAAAGAGAGGCACAAGGAAGAGAGGGAGGGTGAAGTCCCAGCTTCGTTTGCAGTCTGCCCAGCCGGATTCCGACGAGAATTGCCGGAGTTTGAGCCGTTGGATCACCGTGAAATTTTTTCAGGAGGTTCCTAACATCCGTGCCTTCGTTTTTCACCGTTGGATCGTCGAGGAAACGTCCGGAGGTACTGTTTATATCGGTGGTAGTTTGAGGGAGCAGTTTTGCTCATTGTTACTCTTTTGGTTTCTCACTTGTTGGTTGTGGGGTTTCTCTTGATTGATGGGTGTAGTTGGTGGATAGTATACTCATACAGGGATTGTATTGGAGTTGTTTTCCCTCAACATTTATCAATAAGAGAAGTAGGGGTGGACTCCGTGAAAAGTTCCGTGGTTTTACTCTTCACATCGAAGAGGTTTCCACGTAAAAACTCTTGTGTGTGTTGGCTTGGTTATTTTCATGTTCTTTGCATTACATTTGTTGGTTGGGTTGTGATATTGGTTGAGTGTTAAAGATTCCGCATTGGGGGCTGGTTAGCCCAGCAGATACTTCCACCAGAATTCCAAAATCGCACAAAACAACAACCAAATTCCAATTGCACATCGACACATTGGACAGACAAAGAACGTATTTAAAGAGAGGATTAGCAGGGCCGGCGAGACCGACGGCGGAGGCGGCGGTGGGTTTAGCATGAACGACAACGAGCTTAAAGGAAGATTTCGGACCGTACGGAGCAAAGAAATGGTCGAGCGTCCATTCCAAAGCGTAGACGCTGTGATTGCTCTCGTCCATTCCAACGATCATCACTTGCTTCTCTGCGTTCGCCATTGGAGTTGGATTTGGTTTCTCTTTGTTGTGTCAGTTGAATTGCAAGGACTGGAAGTTGAGGGGAGAATTATTTATATGGCGCGAGAAGAAAGGACTAGAAAACGACGGAAATTGCAGTATGGAAGTTTAAATTATTTCGACTTGGTAAACGACGTCGCTTTGTGTTTTCTCTGCGGCCAGAATTAGTTCCGTGCCGTGTTGGCATTTTTGTTAAACTGTGGGCTTTTAATAACTGTGGATTTGTTGCTATTTGTGTATTACTTGTACTAATATTTCCATTTGTCATAAATGATATTCTAATTAATACTCTGATATATGTTATTTTAGTGGATGCTGATTTGAAGAAGATTGCTAATAGTGAGCGAATGGGCATATTTGATTTAAAATCCATGTGCGTAATATTTTGCAAATAACTGTCTTTTCAACTTATTTTTCGTTTAGTTCAGTTAAATTCAGTTAAGTTAAGTTTAGTTTAGTATTTATTTAATAAGTTTCAGTTCAGTATTTGTCTTTGTTCTTTTCAACTTCTTTTTCAGATGAGTTTCAATTTCAATATGTTTTAGTTTTTTTACTTATATTAACAAATATCTTAATAATAATAATAATAAAATCGTATTAACAACTAACTTCAAATTTTAATAAAAATGTAATAATAAACATTGAACTTCTTTTATATTATACACATAAATATTATTTGTATTCAGACATAACCAATCAATACATTTAAAGGATAATTATGAAATTTAAATTTAAATAATTAAAATATTCATTATTATTTATAATTAATATATTTTATATAGTAAAAGATTAAAAAAGTAATTTAAAATTTAATTACTTTTATCATATATAGATAACTAAATTAATATAAATACATATAAATAATGGAGAAATGAAAATTATAATCATAATGGGTAGTCATTGTTTATCGTGTATATTTATGTGTACGTAAATTATATGAATTAAATCAATTAAAATAAGTTTCAATAAGTTTTCGTTCAGTACTTATTCAATAAGTTTCAGTTCAGTTCAGTAAGTATTTAATAAGTTTCAGTTCAGTTCAGTACTTATTCAACAAGTTTCAGTTCAATTCAGTACTTATTTAATAAATTTCAGTTCAGTTAAGTTCATTTAAGTTAAATTAATTAAGTTAAATTCAGTTCAGTTTAATTCTGTCAATGACCAATAAATTGAAAATAACATAACAAAACTTCTTAACACTGAAAATAAAAAATTTATATATTATAAACATTATTGCGATGTAGAAAAATACATCAAAACCCACTGACTTATATAGCACATGGGCAGTGAAAGTGAACTGGCTATCATCATTATCAATAATAATAATAATAATAATAATAATAATAATAATATTTTCAAATTATTTGCTATGATATGCAAACAATGGTAATTTTATTAATGGAACTATAACTACTATTTTTTTCATCATCGCCGTTACATCAAATTCTATATTTTCAATGTAATAGTTTTGTTAGAGAAAATATTAGTTACTTTGATGAAAATAAAATCATCTTAAAAATTTATCAATAATATAAAATAATAACTATTGTTAAAATTAGTTTTATTACATTAATAATAATAATAATAGTAATGTGTTAATTAATTTGAAGTGGAATCCATTAAAGTTTGAAAAAAAAATTATGTCAATGAGAGGCAGGCCACCTGTAGGATTTGTCATTATGTATGACAACTGATTTGCAATTTGATTTTGAACCTTAATCAATCATTATTGAAAAATGGCTATGTATACAAACACAACAGAAACGAGCATAACCTAAGTTTTTATCATCTTAAAATGTGACTCGTTAAAATTTTACATTGTACGTACGAGCTTTGAACTCGTTTTAAGTTCTAAAATGTTTTTCGAATTCGTTTTGTTCCAAAAGATATAAGCAACACTATTTGTTTGTAAATATTAAATCGGTTCAACGATAAAATTAAATTTATAAATACCAATTGACATTTGATCAAGTGGTACACCTTCCAATGTGTTGGTGAGAGGATTGAGGTTTGAATAAATTAAATTTATAAATTTCAGAATATCATATAAATAAGATTTTACTATATGCCAGAAAAATATAAAAAAAACAAACTAAATGATTTCAAAATCCTATTATCAGAATATCCATATTAATTATACAATAGGTATGATTATCGGTTTGATATAACTTTTTTTGATGGAATCGATTTGAAATCACTTAAGTAATATATTAAATTTAAGATGTATAAATATAAATAAAAATCTCATAAGAAAATCCACACCCCGCAATAAAATATACTATAATTATGTATAAAGAGCTTTTTTCCACTAATTCAAAGAAAGACCACCATCGTCGATTGAAAAAAAAAAGAAAGACCATCATCATCAATTTTTCTCTTTCTAATGGAATATGATAAGGATGAACATAATAATAGCAACTTTTTCAAAGTTGCAATAGTTATACGCAATAGAAAGAAGGAAAATAAAGATATGTTATACATTCACTTGTCAACTCCATGATTTTAAATCTGAAATACATATTTTTTAAATGATTAGGAAACTATATATTGTAAGATACTTTGATTTTCTTTTAAAAAAGAAAAGAATTACTGCATTATAAATCCGAAAGTGGAATGATATTTTTGATACCTACGCAAAGTGTTTGAGAGCTACCATATGTAATTCAGCATCTAATTGTGATTTAAAGTGCTAAAAGAGGCTCCAAATTTGTGAAAAATGCCCGTCAAGGTTACCTTTTTACCCCCTCATTAACTTTTCTTTTCTTTCTTTTTCCTCAGGGGGCAAAATTGGCATTTTCAGCCCTTTAATAATAAGGTTCTACTGCACTTACCATGAAAAAAATAAAAAATACTAGTAATATAAAAAGCTTGAATAAATATAATGCATTTCACTACTCACCTCAACAATTGTCCTCTGTCTTAGCCTTAAAGAATAGAATTAAGTCTTAAATACAACTATTTATTTCAAAAATAAAAAATTATTAACGACTGTACACGTATATCAAAATATCAATACAGATCAAATTCTAATCGTAGAAGCTAGAACTTTCTTTATCTATCTCATATAGTAAAAGTTCTTTTATTATAATAAAGTAAAGATCTGAATATTTCATATATTCTGAGTTTTGCTATCATTTCTTACAAGTGCCATCTTTATAAAAATGTGCATTCTGATCCATATCTCAGTTTTTTGTTAGTTTGTCTGCCAACACCCCTGTTAAACTTACTAACCCATTTTGAGGGGATTTTTACAAAGAAAACCTATTTCACTCAAGGGGTTGAAAATTATTAAAAGAACATGTAATTGTAGTGAAAAATTGTCTAATTAATATTGTATTAATTTTTAGCCTTTAAATCAAAATGGTTTTCAAGGAACCCGACCTTTATTAAAAAAAAAAGCCTATTTGAAATGAAAAAAGTGAATAATTCTTCTTCTGATGATCGATTCAACCTTTGATTAAAAAGATATACCTTGATTATATTTCATCTTTTCAGGACCGGTTATTAAAGTGTACAAGTGGTATGACCATACAGGGTCCCAGATAATAAGGGGCCTCGGATTTTTATTCAAGTATTAATAATATAAATGTATATAACATTTTGTTGAGTAGAAGGAGATGTTGCTGCTTGGATGCAGCGCAACAGAGAGAGTGTTAATCACTAATCAGTATAGGCGCGCGCCAAACGAAGGTTCGAATTCTACCCACTGCATATTAACTTTTTTACTTTAAACGACATGGTTACTTATGTTTTTTGTTTTTCTAGTTTTAAACCATGATTATTTATATTCAATTTTGATCCATTTGATATTTCTTATTTTTCAAATCATGATAATGTATTAATTTTTATATTCAAAACATTAAAAATTTATTTATTTTTAATTAAACTTGTATAAGATAAACTAATTCACCGTGCCATTTTTTTCTCTCCATGAAAAATATTTTTTCAATTGAATCTTATTCTCACTTTTTAATCTCAGTTTTTAAACAAAAAAAAACTAGCATCGCAACAACTTGACATATACCATTTAGAAATGTAAATATTTAGAGGTCTAAATTCATAAATATTAAAACATTTTAATTATTGATAAAAAATTTCAATAATCTAGTACTAACAACTTATATTAGTGATGCAATCTAAACATTGGTGGTGAAATTTTAACAAAATTTGCTCCATATATTAATGTAGTACAAATTTTTTAGTTTCAATGAAAACATTAATTTAATCTATTAGGATCTATTTTGAAAGTTTCGTACATGACCTCACAATTTACAAGACATCCCTGCATCTCTTCAACAAATTTAATACTGAATGTAACGGTCTTGAAAATTGATAATGTAGTTGTTCCCTGAAACTTAGAGCTCAAAATTCCACAAATTTTGACGGAACCATTCAATCAAAGATGATTTCGGATTCCGAATTTACGTAAAATGACAAGTATAGGACTGACAATTTGCAAATTAATTCCATAGGGGAAGAATTCGTCTGATCCATATAATGTCCAAAAATATGGAATATTCTCATCTTTGTTAATTTTATTGGTTAATATCTTCCTTCTCATCTTAATAAATATTTAATTGGAGAACAAAATTGTTAATTTAATTAATTCTAACAAAAGTGCATACGAGACTAATTAGAGCATTTCCAGTAGAGTGTCTATTCTATCAATTTTCTTGCCATGTAAGAATAAATAGACATTATATCAAACATTATCTATTTGATTTTCCATTCTCATTTTTCATGTTGATGTGTTATCATTAATCACAAACATGGTCTATTTGATCTTCCAAAAATAAACATTCAATTAGAAGATTGTGCATTTAATTTGATATTATTTTAATGCTAATAAAGTCTCCAGAAAATTATTTTCTTTTATATTATTATCTTATATTAAAAAAATATAATGTAAATTCAAATACACAATTTATTGTACTATTTTTTCATTATCACGTCTTCAAATTGATTGTCTATTACACGTGATATGTGATCGTAAAATTCACAATAGATTGAAGATGTTCTTAGTTGACAGTTTAGAAAGTTTATGTATTTTTTGAATTTATTGCACGTGTCATATTTATAAAAACATGCATTCTATTCTTATTTTAATTTTTGTTAGTTTGATTACTAACACCACTAGTAAATTTTTACGCCACTGATCCTATATTTAATAATGCATAAATAAGTTTTATTATTCATTAAGATAAAAATAAAGAAAATTTTAAGATGATTTTGTTTTAAATAAAATTACCTTAATTTTATTAATCCCATCATTGATTGAATGATTGTGCTCCCAACCGTTCGCACCTGTAGAGAAAGCAAAAGATAAGCACTCACGAGAAAAATGCTAAAAAGTTAATCCACGATAATTTATACGCCAATTCCTGTTTCTCATTAGCTTTTTCGATTCATTCGATCCCATTGTTGATTCAGATTCAGGTCTTCTCAATTTACAAAATGAAATTCTGCAAGAAATACCAGGAATATATGCAAGGCCAAAAAGCAGAACTCCCTGGGGTTGGATTTAAGAAACTCAAGAAGATTTTGAAGAAATGTAGGAATCATTTTGAATCTCGTCAAGATATTGATTCTTCTTCTTCTGATGGCCAACGCTGCTCTCCTCTTTGCCCAGGTATTACTCTTTACCAATCTGGCCGCTCAAACTAGAATTCGTTTCCTATTAGTTGAGATTTCTTCGAATTGCTGTACTTCGGTTAGCAGGTGAAATTTGATTATATATTGATTCGGTAATTGTTTCAATGTGGTTTGAACAGCTTCTAGCTTCTGAATAGTATGCAGATCCTTGTTTTTTTTATCGAATTGAGCTCTGTCGATGAATTTTTCACTGAATCTTGTCAGAGACTAAATACGACGGTTCTTTTTATATATTAGCCATTGGTATAGTAAATTTGGAGATTGAAAGCTCTAGTTTGGAAGATAGATAAGTATGGATATAATGTGTTGATTGGTGTTGATTCTGAGAAGGGAAGGTTGAATTCAAATGGCTAATAAATGTCTAGATTTTGGTATATCTGGCTCCGGTTCTCCTTTCTCTAAGTCTGGTTTTCTTTTTGTAGTGTGTGATGGAACCTTCTTCCCTTCTCTTCTCAAGGAAATGTCTGCAGTAGTTGGTTGCTTCAATAAGAGAGCACAGAAATTGCTTCAGCTGCATCTCTCTTCCGGCTTCAAAAAGTACTTTATCTGGTGCAAAGGGGACCGAAATCATTGTTCTTTGATTCAAGAGGGAAAGGATCTGGTTACCTATGCACTGATTAATGCTATTGCTGTTCGAAAAATACTAAAGAAGTACGATAAGGTAAGCTTACATATCAAAATTGTTAACTATACTCAATTGAGTTATGGTAGTTAATGTATATGAATTAGTTCTGTTTATGCTTTACAGGTTCACTATTCAACCCCAGGGCAGGCCTTCAGGTCTCGAGCTCAGAGCATGCATATTGAGATTCTTCAATCCCCTTGGCTTTGTGAACTTACGGCTTTCCACATCAATTTAAGGCAACAAAAGATCAAATCAAAGTCAAAGAAGAAATCCCCTACTTTGTTCGAAGCTTGCTCGCTCGTATTTGATGACGAACATAAACCATCGCTCTCTTGCGAGCTCTTTGATTCTGTCAAGCTCGATATTGATTTGACATGTTCAATATGCCTGGTAAGCTGCTTGGTTCATTATTTTAGGTTACAATTTCTTCAGATCTAGAACTTGACATATCAAATGCTGGAAGAAAATACCGGTATAAAATCATGTTCATGGTACAAGGTAGAAGGTGTCGATGAGTTTTATGAAGTGCCTTAGTAGATCATATACAAATTCATTGAAAGGGGAACATATGCATTGATTTAAACCTAAAGTACTTGTGAATTCATTTGATGGCAGGATACAGTTTTTGATCCAGTTTCTTTGACATGTGGCCATATATTCTGCTACATGTGTGCTTGCTCTGCTGCTTCAGTGACAATTGTGGATGGACTCGAAGCTGCAGCACCTAAACAAAAATGTCCATTGTGCCGAGAGGTAAGCTAGAAATTTCATTCGTAGTTGTTACTAAATTAAATAGCTTGCATCCACATCTAATGTTCTGCACCTGATTTTGTTCACTGCATCTCTTATATTCAATACCAGTTGTTGAAGCTTTGCTACTATGGAAACCTGTTTTTCTTTTTCTTTTTTGTCTAATTACTGTTTTTCATCAACTGGAGTATAAGCACAGTCTGGTTTTGGATACTGCACCATCTTTGTCAATACACATCAGATATGCAAACAATGTAATTTAACCCCTTAGAGAGTTGATGTTCTGCCTTTCCTTCTTCCCTTCCTTTTTAGTTCAAATAGATGAAATAAAGGATTACTCTGCTTTAGATTTTTGACTGTGTCATATCTAAGCGCATAATAATGGTCACATTAGAGCTTTAGCATATTATCATGCAGCGAGTAACCATTGTTTTTTTCTGAATCACAGGCTGGAGTTTATGAAGGAGCTGTACACTTGGATGAGCTTAATATCTTACTCAGTCGAAAGTAAACTCTTCTGTTTTTTATAGAATGTGTCGGTTTATTTTATATTAGAAAATTTTCCTCTCTCACAGTATCAATGGTTACCATTGCTCAAAATATTGAAACTTCTTGTGTCTTCTCTGCATAGCTGCCATGAATACTGGGAGAAGCGGCTTCAATTAGAAAGGAGAGAGAGGGTTCGACAGGCAAAGCAACACTGGGAAACCCAGTGTCAGGCATTCTTGGGTGTCTAGATTCTTCATTGGTGCTCTGCTTGATTTTGCATAACTTTTGTACATAATAGTTGTTTTAGCCAAGTTCGCTTAGTTTGCGTTGTGTATAACGTATTGATTTCAATATGGGTGCATTTGTGGTGTAAATATCGGATCACAACTTCTATTTGTTGAAAGAGATCAAAAAGTTCTCAATAATAATGCCACTAGCATGGCATTTTCCTCCAATCGAATTACTATCGAATTGCTTGCACACCTTGACATAAGAACTCCACGTCAACACCATTTTCAATACTGAAATACTTGACCACACTTATCAGTGGAAGTTCGATGGTTCCCATATAGGGAATTAGACATTTTGGAAATTGATATGGAGAAGATTGAAGTCCAACCTCATATGAGTTACATGCCTATTCCTCATTTTGAAAAGTAGATCAAAATAATATTACTTTAATGTATTTTAGTTGCTTTTAATTTTTGTTTGGTCAAATACATCAATTGCTCTCTCAAGTTGGTAAAAAAAAGTCACATATCACCTCAACCTTTTAATTTGGATACATAACTCCTCCAAGTTGGCAAAATTAAACACATAACTCCCCCAGATTGACAAAAGTAGACACATAACTCCCCAAGTTAGTAAAAGTGAACACATAACTCCCCAGGTTGACAAAAGTGAACACATAACTTTCTCCAGTAAAATAATATCACGTCAGTTCGGGAGAGTTAAGTTGTACCTTTTTACCAATTTAGAAGAGTTATGTGTCCAACCTCAAATTTTGGGGTTACAACTGACTTTTATATGTTAAAATGGACATAATAATATGGACTTTTATTAAGAAAATTTGAATTAGCGAAGAGAAAATGGAAAAAGTAAAACACTGTAAATATCGTAAAATGAGATTTGAGAAATAGAAAATGAAGAAACCCCATTAGACTTGCTTTCGCGTCTCTAGACTTTTTGACCTTCTTGATTTATTCATATTCCAACATTTCATATTTCTTTTTTTTTCATCCAATTTTATTTTAGTCATATGGAATTATGGACCAAGCGTCACATTTATTGGCATGCGCCTCAAAGCTGTTTTCCACCTGCTAAAAGGGAAACTTACCGACTCCTCAAACAGCAGTACATTCGACTCAAAGAGTTACAGGATCGATGATATAAAGACAATGCAAAAATCGCAGAGTGTCAGGGTTTAAAATCCAGGAATGCATATTTCTTCAACATTAGGGAATTCAAAGAAATCAAGACACGATTAAGGGATTCTTATCTTTGTATGCCTGATATCTTTTGCAAAGTTTCTCAAGATTCGCAACTGAATGCTGCATCGCATTTAATTTTGTATCCATGAACATAGCCTGCAAAACAACCGAGTTAAGGTGACTTTTTTTCAATCAAATACATAGTAACAATATCGAAAAGTAGACATAAACTGACTTGGTAGTTATCTCCATATTTCTCAATCAGACGACCGATATGAACTCGTTGGATTGTGGTCAATGGTTGCAAAGGGGCACTTTTCCCGTCTCTCCGCTTCTTCCCAAGGGCTGTTTTCACATCTACACACAAAGAAAAGAAAATTACATTTAAATTCAAAAAATACCAACATTAAACAATGCAACACTAGTTCCAACTCCAGTTGTAAACAGAAGTAACACACTTATGGTAACAATTTAAAAACAAAATAGTTGAAAATACTGATCAAACCAAAGTTATCAAGAAAGATGAAGAATCTCAATGATCATATGCAGAAATTGAGGAATTAATCACAGCCAGAAAACTCGAAGCAAATTGAACTACACGCCAAGGCCAAACATATAGTTGAAATTTCATACAATTTTTGAGGATTATTAGCGACTCTGAGTGGCCTATAGTCAGTAAACAAAAATGAGACTGCTTTTGGGATAAGAAAACCATACTTGAAAATTCAGCTAGAAACTAACTAAACCAGCTTAAAGCAATGCAATCAAGGAAATTCACATTTCTTCATAAAATGAACTCAATTGAATAGAATAATTCTAAACAGAGGGAAATTACACTGGTCGAGCTAACAAAGCTATCATCAATTAACTAAAAATCCACCAAACCAGAAGAGAATCGAAAGTTTCTAAGATTAAGAAAGAAACTGACCATCTTCCTCGAAGTCGCTACCAGAATCGAGGGGCTCAAACTCGTCGGCAGGAGCGTCGGGGAGCGGCGGAGGGACTTGGAGGGATTCGGTTTCGATGATGTGAGAAGTGCGCGATCTAACGCCGAGGATGTTAGGGTTAGAGACGAAGCCGAAGGACTTGTAGTTGTCGATGACGCTAGCCTTGGAGTTCCATTTTGACAGATCGGCGTTGGTTACAGATCGAAGCTTTGGGGGGACATTGAAGGCTGGTTTGAATGCGTTTTGGTTCTTCTTTGGAAGAGCGACGCGAACCTTTGATGTCTTTGATTGCTTGAATTTCCTTCTCGAACCTCCCATCTCTTCCTTCTCTCTTCTCCGCTTTCACTGTCTGATTGTAGCGAGAAATTGGGGGTTTAGGGTTTTGAGGGCTCTCAAATTGGAAGAAGGAGGTCCTGCACGGCGTCGTATTGGCTTCTCTTCTTGGATATGAAAACGCGTCGTTTTAGAGATTGAGAGTTTGAAACTTGAAATCATTTTTGTGGAAATAAATACCTTTCTACGAGAGATTCTAAGGTGACTTTGTTTTAAA
>CAOJBJ010198311.1:0-22388 GCA_948291685.1 Euphorbia celastroides
ACTGAGATATCAGCAAAGCTGAGTATTCAGTGGGTTAGTTGTATAAAAAACAAGGTAAGCGAAATCACCAGCGCGATATATCCTGGTTCGGCAGCCCGTGCCTACTCCAGTCCCCGGATACCCTCTCCGAGATTTAATCCACTAGTGACTCCTTATCGGTGGAGAAGCATTCTTACAGAGTTTTCCAGAGAATGAGTACTCTCCTCTTTCTCTTATTCTCTAACCCAACTGTTGGATACCCTTTCCAACAGTCTACTCGCTTTTACAACGAAAATAATTTTTCTACTTCTCACAGAGAGTGAAAAGAGATTACAACAGATATAATAATCTAACTATTGCTAGCTATTCTCTCAAATAAGAATTCTTTTGAGACTTGAAAGTTTTTCGCAGATTTTCGTTAGTGCGTCTACTCGTTGTTTCGTCAACTTTCTTCTTTCTTCGATTCTCCTATTTATAGCCGGAGAAAAGTTACCGTTGATTTCAGACTGTTTAGAATTTCTCTAACTAAAAGTTAGATAATTCTCCCCGTTACTCACAACGATAATTTTCCATTGGTGGCTTTTGAATTCTCGGAGACCGAACATCTGCAACTTCTGAAATCTTGAGGCATCGTCCTTGAGTTGTTGGATTTTGATTGGTCTAGCAGTTTTCAAGGTTGCTTTTTGCCGGAAACAGGTACTGCGCGTTTCCTGGGTGTCAGGAGCGTCATTCTGTGTTTTCCTTCCTGCCTCCTACTTTTTCAGAGTGCATTAAATGTGTGCTTGTCTTTTCCTCAGACCGTATTAAATGCGATGTACTTCTTATCGGAACCAGACAGCTGGACATAAGACAAAACTAACTTTGATGTCAACGCGTATGTCCATCTTAGCGGCATTTCTTCCCAGCGAGCTTTTCCAATATGCTTCGTTGCGTGACTCCTTTCGCTGAGAGTTCCTTTAAGCCAGAGCAAAACGACTTTCAGCGAGCTGTCCCTTCAACATGGCTTTCGGTATCAACGAGACTGGTCCAACAATAAGTATGGATGTATCAAGTACGAATTGTTTTGTATTTAAAATCTGAAATTTCTATTTACGGTAAAAATTTGAAGAGATAATTTTGCAAAAAAAAATTGAAATGTGTGAAGTAAATTTTTTTTAAGGTCAAATACATCCGGACTTCCCTGAACCTGTTCATTTTTTGGTCACGTACCCTTGAATTTTCAAAAGTTTCTCTCGCCCCTAAACTTTTTAAAAAGTGTCTTACACCTCCCTAGATATGACATGTCAATTTTTGATTGGATCATATGTTTGAAAAGTCGAACCAATCAGAAGTCAAAACGTGGCACCTAGGGGTGAGAAAAACTTTTGAAAGTTTTTTAAGAGGCAAGAGAAACTTTTAGAAAGTTAGGGGTGTGAGAGAAACTTTTAAAAATTCAGGAGTACCGAATAAAGAAAAGACAACTTTAAAAAATTCCCAATGGTTTTCACCTTTTTTTTAATCCAATTTTAAGACAAGTACTAGAAGTTTTATGGTATCGTTCAAAAATATGAGCGCCATTAGTGTTACAAATAAAATTGATAATTTTATAGAATTAAACAACATTCTTTCAGATTTTTTTTTAAAAATAAATTATTATTAAATATGAAGAGAGTATAGTGGGCTTTAGAAAGTAGAAGGCCCATAAAGTGAGGTTAAGTCCAAGAAAGCTAGTGGGAGACAAGCACAATATAAAAAACCAGTCCACTTTATTCCCTCTTGCCCTCATTTCTCTTCTCTTTATTCCACCTTCATAGCTTCTGCGTTCATTTGATTCTTCTGCTCCTATCCCTTCCTGTCAATCAGATCTCAACAATCCATGACGCTTGGCTCAGGTGGATCGAGTGTCGTGGGTATGTCCCTCGATCTTGCTCTTCATGTACCTCTTTTTGCCGGTTTTTGTTATCTTCTTCTGCCGCTTCTGATATCGTGCTTCTCTGTGTTATTTGATCTCATGGACTTGTTTTGGTTACTCTGTTTGAGGCATGTGTTGTTTGGATTTTCTTTTATTTTCTGATTTGTCGCTGTGACATTTGCTCTGAATTTTTTTTTGTCTGGATTTTGCTTCTGTTAATAACGTTTTATTGTGTCTTTGTTTGATGATAACTGGGACATTTGTAGTTAATTTTTTGCTACTTCGTTTATATGCCGAAGTATAATTATTCTAGGTATGAACTGTTTAACTTATCCTTGAACTTTTGGCTTAGGGTTACTGTTGCATAATTGTTTAAGATTTTGGTTATGGTTAAGCGTCATAATTGGGGATGGCACAACTGTTTTAATGTTCGTTGGAACAGTAGTTTATCCTACTGGACTACAGATTGCTAAGTCATAGCACTGCCACTACTACTAGAATAAGATTTCTATAGCTTAGTTGGTTGTATAAAGCTTGTTGGTGGTGCATAATAAAGTTTAGTAAGCGTTTTTGCTGCCAATATTGGAGTGATAGAATTCAAAATTTGCTAGTTCAATCATATCTTTGCTAGTGCAGGTGGAAATATTCAAGTATATGCATACTGAACTAGGTAGCATGAAAACTCCTAAACTCTAGTGTTTCTGCGTTTCTTTGGAAAATGAAACTTGTGGAAATCGGTAAGGAATGTTTCTGGGCCATTTTAGTTAATACTAGAATTTGGAAACTTGTTTCCTTATGATTAGGGAACCGTTTCCAACAAATTACCCAAATTTTTCGACTACCACTCTCCAAACTGAAATTTCCTTTTTAATTTAATCAGCAATCATGTTTTCTTTGGAGTGAAATCATTCAATTATTTTTTTATGTCGTAAAGAAAAATTATGCTGGTACTTATATATGATTTTTATACTTACAAACACACCCCTCTATTTTTGTTATTTAAACATAATTGTCAAATCAATATTCGTATTGAGAGTCAAAATCCAAATCTTTGGAATAAGGATTCAAATCATATGGTAAGATTCAGTTCAAGTTCATAAAATCTTAAAAATAGATCATTGGACATGTTGACTTAACGTGCAATCAAATGTTAGTCTACAAATGCAGTTTCAATGTAGAAAAAAAGACTCGTATGATCGTATCAGCTAAACAAGTCTTTAAACTTCAAACCTAATGCAAATGATATGTTGAGGACCTTCTTTTTCTTCTTATTCTATGATATCATTTACCTTTCATGATTTTTTCCGAACTGATTCATTCATTACTCCCCATTAGTTTGATCAATTTTTTGGTGGATCGAATTGAAACGATCGTGAATCGTAAGATTCACGTCCGATTCAGGCGAATTTAGATTTACCCCAAAAATTCGAATCGACTTCTAGGTGAACCAATTTGAATTGTCAAATTTGTATTGTGAATGGTAAGATTCTGATAACTATGTATAATGTATTCACACATTCCCTCATTTTCCAATTCTATTTTTTTGGACATGACGTTTCCCGTGTCCATTTCTGTTTCCATGTCGTTCCTTTGTCCGTGCTAGTCTGCTAGATAGATATCGAATATAGTTGGGGTGACTTATTTAGTTTTTTCACTCGTTAATTTACCATATGAGCTAGATTTGCTTAACCACAAGTTCTTTTTTTTATGTGGTATGGAAATTCAGTTTAATTTCTTACATTCTGTTATCTGAAATTCAATATAATGAATTAGATTCTTCTAATCTTTTCTTATGGAACTGAAAGATTACCCATTATACCTCAATGAAGACTTGCATTTCAGATTCATAAATCAGTTACCTGACAGCATCCTGTTGCACTCTCCCTCAGAATATATCTGATATTTACATGGGTTTAAGAGAGTGATGACTACATTTTTCATTTTTCATTTTTCTTTTAGTTGACATAGTGAGAGATTTCCTTTAGTCTGGAAGCTGGCTCTTGCTGTTTTGCCAATATGGTCACTAAGTGAGGATATATATCTTCTGATTCGTGAACATTCTAATTGACTTCGCTTTAGTTTTTTTCTTCAGCGGTCTGTATATTTGTGTTTTCTTTAGGTGTAGGGGACAGATTGTACTTACTTGAAAATTGGATCTGTGTTAACATCTATATTGCGTTTGGTATTATTGTTAGATGTTGATGTGCGGAGCTAAAACATTTCAGTTTTCAGCTGTTGAGTATTTTCTTTATCATATGTGCTTTTTATGCCTAGAAAAAATATTTGGCTGAATGAGATATTAGAAGCAAACTCATTAGATAGTTTGCTTGAAAATGTCAAAAGTTATTATTGTTGGCTGCATTTTGAGATTTCACTAGCTAGTATAATATAGTACATGAATGCTTCCAGAGTGAAGTTCTATAAGAGCTACTGGTATCTGTGCTGAAGTAATAGCAAAACAGTTTGCAAATGTTGCAATATTTCAAGTTTTCATCTATTGGGTGCCAATGATATGACATTTGACATTGACATGCAGCTTTTGATCAATACAGTTAATTTCTAGATCACATTAACCTGTTGCAGAATGAAATTTTATGGTCATTCGTTTATATATCCATGAAATACATGTATTTTATTTTAGATACTACCAATGGTAAGCAGCTAGTGTGTAGTTTTGAGTATGATGAGTTGGCATGTGAAGTTCGATTTTAAGGCTTCCTGTTTGTTACTGTAACATTATGAGGGACATTGACTGTCTACTTTCTATGCAGTACCTCGGAATTTCAGATTGCTTGAGGAACTTGAACGTGGAGAAAAAGGTATTGGGGATGGTACTGTGAGCTATGGGATGGATGATGGTGATGACATCTATATGAGATCCTGGACTGGCACTATCATTGGTCCTCACAATGTAATTGCTTTGTTTTTGAAATGACCATTGTTTAACTTTGCTTCAGGTCTAAATTGTGTCATGACATGCATGCATTATTTTGGATTGATGATTGCAAAATGTATTCATTAACACCTTGTTCAGAATCAACATTTTTGAGGCATTCACTTGGATTCAATTCACTTGAAGTAGACTATAAATCTTATTCATAAAATGAATCGAATTGAATTCCTTTAAAGTATTGATTGCAAACACACTGTAAGGGTTTTGTTCTTAATTTATTATGTGGAAAATACTATGATTGTAAATAAAAGCTGGTGTTAGTGCTTGTTCATTGATTATCAAAACTGTTCTATGTAACTGGTAATGTTGCTTTATTGTTCTTTTTATCAGTCCACTTTTAACGATGTTTTCGTATAGTGATTACAATGTAGTCTCTTTGACTCACCTCTTCTTTGCTTTTGCGTAATAGTTTTTCTGAAGCCTTGTCATAGATTTCGGAGGATGCTTTAAATTTCCTATGCATGTTGATTGCAGATTCTTCTTGCATGCACAGTGAAGTATGCTACGATAACTGTCATGACCTAAATATAGCAGAACCAATGTGTTTATTTTGTTTGTATTAGTTTGTACAGGCTCATTGGAGTAAACTATAGTTGTTGTCAATAGCTGATCTCGGAAAGTTCAATGAGACATAGCCTGTGTTTACTTGTTTAATTTCAAGATTTCATCGAACAATAATCAGTAACTACTCCATGATTAAATTATATTTGGCCACTTTCGGAATTGGCATAAAACAATTATTTCAATTTTCAATATGGGACTTAATTGGATTATTCAGAGTGAATTCTAATCTTGTAAACCTTTACATATCTTGTGGGTTGTGGTCTCTTATATACTGATAGTTTCAATCTATTAACTTTCCCTTTCTTATGTCAGACTGTACATGAAGGGCGCATTTATCAACTGAAGCTGTTTTGTGATAAAGATTACCCGGAGAAGCCACCGAGTGTTAGATTTCACTCACGGATTAATATGACTTGTGTTAACCATGAAACTGGCGTGGTATGTCTCTATTTGAGTTCTCATTTGTATTGTCATTTCAGTCATGCTTTTACGTGGGTTTTTATGTACTGCTTTTGTTAGTTATATCAACAATACGATCATTGGGGTCTTGTCTGTAATTTTTGTGTTGATGATTGCACTGGAAAGAAGAAGGTTAAACACATAAGTTGCCCCTTGAAATTGTCCCAATTTGAAAAGGCCCCCATTCTCCGTTAAACTTTGCAAAAACTGCACCGATTTGCTCCTGAATGTCATGTGTCAGCTTCTTGTTGATTTTGACTTTTTCAAAGATGTCATTCTCTTTGTTTTCTCGTCGCCAACCAGAAGCTGACCCGTGGCATCTGTATGCTTTTTGCAAGTTTAAGAGGCAATGTGAAACGTTTTTAAGGTCAGGGGCTAGTTGGCTATTCGTGCCAAGTAGAGGGAGCTAATGATGGATTTGGGCAAAGAAAAATAAGAAGTTGACAAGTGGTTTTGACAACTTGGGTGCAGGTGGAACCGAAGAAGTTTGGGCTGCTGGCGAATTGGCAGAGGGAATACACAATGGAGGACATACTGACCCAGCTGAAGAAAGAGATGGCGGCCCCTCACAACCGGAAGCTTGTTCAACCTCCAGAGGGTACCTACTTCTAGCTTTTATGGGTCTTTATAGATATAATTCATATTGCAACTGCAGTGCAATATGCCAATATATATTTTGTAACGCTCTCTGTGTTTATGTGGGAACATACAGGGGAATGCCCTTGAAAGTACCCCATCCATTGCTTCTTTGGATTTTGTGACACACTCTCTCTGTTGAAAGGATACCCTTTGATTAATGTTTATTTGTCTGTCAAATGTTGAAAATCACTCATCCATTACCATATTAGTGAAAAAAAAAACACACCTAGCCCCATTTGTGATGGACTCCTTTTCTCTTCCGCATTCACTTTTCTATCTTCTAGCACATGCCAAAAGTTTAATGGGAGACATGGAAGATGATACAAAGATTGGGGTAGCTGTGTGGTCGTATTTTGGTCATTTTTTTTTAGGGACTGGGAGATGATTTGTTTGGTCATTTTCTTTGTATTTTCGTTTTCCCTTCCAACACTGCAACTCCAGTAGTGCTGCTGGTTATGAGATGGCCATTTTCTATTTAATTTTATTATGTCTTCAGATTTGAAAATATTGCGCTAGTGAGAATAAGCCATTCTGTTGGTTATATTGACATTGAGCATTTGACCTCCCGCTTACGCGAGAGGAGTTTAATTCTGTTAGAAGTGGTTTGTTTTATATTTGTTTTTCATTTATTTTCGGCTATTATCTTATATTCCATCTTAAAATGATGGAAACTTCTAAAAATTGTTACTACCTCCTTTTTTAAATAAGTTTCATTAGTGAACGAAAAAAATCCTTTTTAATAAGTATCACTTTGAAAATTATAATGCATTTTATTGCTGTTTTTCCCTTTTGTTCATGTTTATTTTTTTATTGTAAAATGTGAAAAAAACATGAATGATTAGATTAAAGAGTGTAATAGTGTTTTTATTACTTCGAAAAAAACTTGATATTGAGTAAATGCATGATTAAAGTTAAATCATTTAACATAATGTTATTTAATTTGCGTTAAATAATTTCACCAATTACATAATATCAAGTTGAGTACTCTTAATGCTCAATAAAATCCATTCATAATTGTTGATCTAGTGCATGTTTAACTTAGCTTTATTATATAGGAGATGAAAAATACTCTAAGACAACATGCTTAAAAAGTCAATGGTTTGCAAATTAAAGTAAAATCATAAATAGTATACACTCCAAGTGTGAAGTCATGGTTCGAAATCTTAACCCGTGAAAGATTTTATAACTATTCAAGAAAGGTAAAAAGAAAATAATAAAAAAAGGGGTTTTGAAAAAAATATCCTAAAAACTCCCTTAATTTTAAGGGAGTATTCTTTGAACATATACAAATGTCCCCTTTACATATCTTTTTCCACAAGTCTTAAAACTCTATTTTCAGAAAATTCTCAATCTCTTCCCTGAACTCCCGTCGCCGTCGCCTCCCCCGTCACCGGAAGCTCCGTCGTCGCCCGAAGTCCCGCCGATGTCCCGCCTCCGACCAACTGTCGTCGCCGCCGTCCCATCATCTTGGTTTCGCTGTCGTTACTCTCAGATCCGCCGACGCCGCCAAGAGCTTCACCCTCAGATCCGCCGCTGGTTTTGATAAAAATAATAAGATAACCGTATTTTTCCGGCGAAAACGGCGTCTGTCGCCGCTGCTCGTCACCCTGGCCGAAAAATCGGCCAGATCTGCGACCGTCGTTGCTTCTCGTCCTTGTAATCGGCCAGATCTATCGATCTGTCACCGCTGCTCAACACCATGGCCGGAAAAATTGGCCAGATCAGATCTCGGGAAGCTCCACCGCTGGATCTGCTCGCCTCACCGCCGGGAAATGCCACCGCCGTCGGAATCTGGCCTTTGTTTTCTTTGTTTTTCGTTTTTTGTTTTTACTGCCTTTGTTTTTTGATTTTCCGACAAGATTTGGGCGGGGACGGGTTTGAATGGCGAGATCTAGGCGGCGGCGGTTTGGATGGCGGTCCGGCAAGATTCTAGCCAGATCTTAAAAAGTATACCCGGTATACTGACCTCAGTATACTGAATACTTAAAATGGTATTCGCCGGAAAAACGTCGACAGTGAGATCTGGGCGGTGTGGACGGTGGTCCGGCGAGATTCCGATCATATTTAAAAAAGTATACTTGGCATACTAACCACAGTATACCGGTATACTAACTATGGTATGCTAATGAGAAAAAAACTAAAATAAATGTAAGGGAAAAAAAAAAGACAAAAGTAAAAACAAGTGGGGCAAAAATAAATATAAGGGGTAAAAGAAAGACATCCTAGAGAAACGTTGAATTGGAATGGATGTATGCTATATTATGGTTAAGAGTAGATGCTTATATTTATGTTGTTGAATAGGGTAGATTTATAAATATTTGGCCAAATGCATCGAAATTCTCTTGATATTGTCCCGATTTATCCCTAGCTCTCCTGAACTTTCAAGTGTACCTCTCACCTCCTGAACTTTTCGAAAACGGACCTCTTAACCCCTTGGAGTTGATGTGTCGCTAACGTGGCACGATATTGAAATGTCAAGAGAGTGGATGTCGCTGACGTGGCATCGGACCTCTATTAGTTTTCCGGCGACCAACATCTTGTCCGGCGACCAACCTGCAGATAGTTTGTCATCACCTTCCTCGGTCCCTCCGTCCACAGCGCGATCACCACCACCACCAATCCCATGTTCACTCCGGAAACTAAAAGAACACAAAGTCTCGCCGGTGCTGGAATCCCGTCACTAGAAGAACGTAAATCTGGCGTTGCCACCCCTTTTTTTAGCAAAATTTTCGGTCATATCCAAATTCACAAACCACAACCAAATCCAATTTCACAAGAATTTAACAAATAATCTCAATCAGCTTAAATGAACCCTAATTCAGAAATCAACCAATGAAAATGAAATTCAACAGAGCAAAGTCAAATCATTCGCCTTCTTTCTCTGAAATTAACAACTTTTGACTTTGAGCTTTGAGCTGCTGTTGTTGTTTAAGCAAGTGAATGTTTTCAATTTTCGCTTAATAGAAGCCGCAAGAATGAAATCAAATTCGAATTGGAGTCGAAAACTATATTAAACAAACTGAAAATGAAATTACCAAATCCCAGTTCGCCGGAGACGGTGTGCAACGGCGGCGCGGACCAGCTGCTCTTGGCACCTTCGCTTTTCAAATCCCATACCTGAAATGACGGGCACAGGAGAACGACGAGATCTAGTTTCAAATTTTTGGTTTGGCGAGATTTTCTCCGGCTGGCCTTCGCCGTCTCCTTCTATACCGCCGCCGTTGGATTAGTGGGGCGTCCTCGACGTTGGTTTGGCGACATTTTCTCCAGCGGCGTTGGATTAGTGATTTTTGTCGATTAGGGACCAGCTGCAAGAGAGGAGAGGGAGTAGAGGGATTCATTTGTTTTTTATTTTTACTTTTTTTAAAATAGAATTTCATGTGTTAAGATATAAATAGCTTGACTTTTTAAAATTTTTGGCGCGTGTATTTCATTCACTAAGATGAAAATGAGTGAGTTGCGTTTTAGGAATTAAGAGGTATGATTTTGACAAGTTAAGAGGAGCGAAGAATTCGTTTAGACAAATTCAGAAAATAAGAAACACAATTAAAAGTTCAGGATGATAAAACGGAAAAACCTTTTATGGGTCAAAACATATACCTTTTTATGGGTCAAACCATATACGCTAGCTATGCCTACCAAACAGAAAAAAAATACCGTCACTAATTTTCTTAAATTATTTAAAAATTCCACTTACTTTCCACTACTACTTGCATTGACTCGAATTACATGACGAGATTTGTTGGTTATAAATTCAGTGAATCCCCATCCAATTAGTAAACAATTTATTCTTTATATTTAGATATCAAAAAAGGTATCTCTTATTAATATCAATTGTAGTCATTAGTCAAACAATTGCAGACATTCAATTAGTTGTTTAATAGCTTTTTTTTTTTGCTTGAATAATTTAGTTGTTTAATAGCTGAATTTCATTGACTCTTATAATGCATATAATTACAAAAATTCGTCCAATAATTTCCCTACAAACTTTATACAACATACCAATCATATAAACGCAATAGTCAAACTCAGGTTTGTAATGCTTGTCGGTTCAGAAAATGAATCCCTTTATCATCATCATAATCAAGTTTTCAGAGATAATTTATTTTTATCTTTATCCTCGTTATGAATTGTGATATATTTTGAGGAATGCGTACGTGGACATCGTCATTTTCGTCAATTAATGAAAACTATGCAATTCTTTTTCTAATTAAAGTAGCCTATATAACTAACATAATTTGATATTAATACCATGAAAACATAGTACCGAACATATAATAAGTTGAATCAAGAAAAGAACATATAATTTTAAAAAAGTAAATATATCTAATAAATGCTTAATACAATTCTAATGGACGTATGATAGATTTCTAAGAGATCTATGTCAAATGATCTTTCCGAACTATCAAAAACATGTGAAATATCTAATAGAAGTCTAACTACAATATACAGGAATTAAAACTTATAATTGTAAATTTTCAGAACTCTTGTTATTAGATTAATAAAAGAGTACATACATATACATTGTAGTATAATAATCTTAATGGACCTAATCCTATACTAATCAAGAATACTTGCAATATAAGAATTCTATAGCTCAAACGCATAAATGCACCCCTGAAATTGGCATTTTTCGCTCCAGGCATCCTCCAAGTTTGAAAAGATCCTATTAATTACCCTCTAAAGTTGGCAAAAATGGATTGATTACCCCCTCTCAATGTCACGTGTCAACTTCTGGTTGGATATATAAAAGTCAAAAAAATGATATGCAAACTAATCATATTTTTGGCACGTGGCATTGAGGGGGTAATTGATCCGCTTTTGCCAACTTGAGGGAGGTAATAGGGCCTTTTCAATCTTGAAGGGTGCAACGGATGAAAAATTCTAACTTGAGGGGTGCATTTATGCATTTGGCCAATTCTATATATGTATACTAGGAAACTCTCTGCAAGATATAGATTCTAATACTCTCCCTCAAGTTATGCATAAAATAGATGGAATGCTCATCTTATACTTGAACGAAAGAAACTAACTTGTGGAAGAACTCCTTTTGCTCCTATGCTTCAAACACTGAATTAATAAAAACATCAGAAATATATCAGATGAATACTAATGTCGGAAAATACCATTAAACACTTGTCGAGTTTGATAAATCTTGAACACCGTCAATAACACAATTGCTGAAGAAAACGCCATTGAACACATCAGATAACCTTTAAACACTATTGTCAACGAAAAACTATATCATTTTGTATGGATATGATATAAGCACATTATTTAATAAAAAATATTGTTTAAACAACTTATATGATGTAGACCAAATTTAACAATTAACATAAACATATGTCATAAAACAACTAAACAACTAAATAATAACATCAAACATCCAAAAAGTAAAACAATTATCTGGACACATTGTCCATTTACATGTTCAAATACATTCCATTATACTTACATATCCCATTGTATACCATGTTATTGAGAGTTTAAACCTCATCCATCCCAAAAATTAATCAATGCAGTTCAAGAATCAATCCAATTGTAACACAGTCTGATGCAATTGAATTTTTTTATAAATTCATAAATCAAAGAAGAAGAAATGCAATAAATTTGAACGATAATCCAACCGCACTATATTGTACCGAAATTCAACCAGATGAGTATATCAAAATTTGAAAAGCTTCATCAAATTTAAAAATTCAAACGTCTTTCTCTTTATGGTTGAAGTCTTCGCCTAGTGGTTAAGGTGGAGCTTGTGGACTTTAGAGGTCCCAGGTTCGAACCACATCCGGGGTGGGGTGGAGATTTTCCTTTCTATTTAATGTAAGCTCATACGAGGCAAATTTTTTTAAAAAAAAAAATTTAAAAATTCAAACAAAGAAGAATTGCAACAATTTTGAACGAAAATCATAACAAATTTAATTAAGAATCCAATTTAATGGAAGCCCGTATGAAGTAATTTTTTTTTAAAAAAAGGTTAAGAATCCAATTACAATAGATTTGAACGAGAATTGCAACAAATTGTAAAAGGAATAGAACAAAACCGATGCATATGGATTTTCAAGAAAGTGAACAAGAGTCGCAATCTCATCTATTACAAAAAATCAATGGAACAAACAATGCACTCAAAGAATCAAATCAATTTCTACAAAACAAATAAGAATGAGACACAATCCAAGAAATAGAAAAGAAAAATTGAAATAGCTTAAAACTCGATTACGATTGCAATGTCTGCAACTTATAGAGAGAAAAAGGCTGATCGGAAATAATGAAACCAAATCCAAAAAACGAAAGAGTGAAATCCAAAAAGTTGTAGAATATCAAACTTGTATTTATAAAACATGTTCGAGTAAAATTGAAAACTATAAAGATGACAGTATGTGAGAATATTTCAAATAAAGAAGTAATAAATCAATAATACATTATTATTATAAAAGTTTAGTTTAATGTATCGGGATCATCTTGAAGTTGTCCCGTTTTGCTCCTTGCCCCCTGAACTTGTGTAAACTGCACCCCGATCCTTCTAAAGTTGACGTGACGTTGACGTGGCTAAATTTTAACTTTTCAAGAGAGTTGAGACTCCATATACCCATGTACCCGTTTCTTGAAAAACCCATACATGTTTCCTAAAAAAGAACCCTTACACATGATGCAATCTACTCGCCGCTCCCACCAACACCTTCACCCCATTGTCACACCGTGACGGTTGTCGTGCTGTCATTGTTCCATGATTGCCGTGTTCGTGGAGATTTCATCTATCAATTCCATAAGCCCAAAACCGCTGCGATTTAGGTAATAAAAGCTCATGATGTGGAAATGAAACAATATATATGCCCGCATTTCCAAATCCCCTCCTTTTTGTTATTCTCGTTCTCTGGGATATTTTATCAGTAACCTTACGGGCACTAAAAGAAAATCAGAAATGAACCTACTAATGGCGAAGTTCGAAGCAGTCCCAAAGCTAAAAAAGAAACATATATTTGAAAACTCACTGCCGATTCGGTGGCCCGTGAAAATGGCGGAGGTGAAAGAAAAGGACTGAAGGCTAAATTGAAATAAAGAATCAACCAAATACTATATTCATTTGAAATCAAATAGAACCTGAACATTATTAATTTGGATTTGGAATTGAAATTTAAACTGGAATTGGAATGAAATTACAATCAATTGAATTGAAAAGAAGATCGAATTCGAAAATCAATTGAATGATTCAATTGATTTTCGTTGATATACATAAGTTGATTGATCAAACATTGAATCGAATCAATGTGTTTTGTGTAACAAGAAGATACCTTTCAGAGTAAAAGAAAAATTTTATAGATCGGTTGTTAGACCGGTCATGTTGTATGGGAGTGAGTATTGGTCAACTAAAGTGCAGCATATTCAAAAGTTGAATGTGACCGAAATAACGATGTTTAGGTGGATGTGTGGTCACACTAGGATGGATCGCATTAGAAATGAGTGCATTCGACAAAAAACCGGTGTTACTCACGTGGAAGACAAGCTGAGAGAAGGACGATTGAGATGGTATGGTCATGTGCTACGTAGGCCTTTAGATGCGCTAGTTAGGAAGTGTGAGAATTTGAGAGTAGAAAACAAAAGTAGGGAGAGAGGGAGACCGAAACTTACACTTAGGAAAATTTTTAAACGAGATATGCGGGTTCTTGATATCGATGAACATTTGGCTCAAGATAGAGCTTCATGGCGTCAGATGATCCATATAGCCGACCTCATCTAGCATGAGATTAAAGCTTGGTTGGTTGGTTGGTTAGTTGAGGTCAGGCTAGCGGGCGGGGAAGAAAGGTCGCCAAAAGGCGGACTAGCTGCAGCTTGCCGGAAATACTATTGTCGAAATTGTCAATGGAGAGCCACGGTGAAGAAGACGACGAAGCTTGAGTTACTGAATTGGGTTTTTTGGTAATAACCAAATGTATTCCGAACTCACCTTTGACGGGATCCGACTAATCCTGCTCGACCGGAACGAAACCGGATTGATTTGAACTTTAATTTATTTTTTATTTTTTTAAATAAAATACCACGTGTCAAGATATTACTGACTTGACTTTTCAAATTGAGCAGACGTGTGATGGGTGTGTTGCACGTTCCAAGGTGAGATTGATCGAATTCTCTTAAGAAGGGGAGATGTACATTTTTGACAAGTTGAGGGGGTTGAGCAGGGACAGTGGGAGGGGGGCCGACGGGGCAACTGTCCCCTCCTGTCGCCGGAGACCTTTAGAAGCTAGGTATTTTTGCCCCCTTTCATTTGGCCGGAAATTGCAGGTGTTGCCGGTTGAATTGTTGAATCCCTAATTTGAGAAGAGAAGACGAAGGGAAAAGAGAGCTTTGGACGGCATTAGTGCAAACGGCGTCGTTTACCGTTTCATTTAAATTTTTATTAATCATTATCGAAACGGCACCGTTTTGGAGCTTGTCCAATTTAAGTCCTTTTCCTCTTTCAATTCAATAGCTTCTGGTTCCAATTCCAACTTTTCATCGCTCCTAATTCCCGGTCTCAAAAGTCAAAACCTCCTCAATGCTCTTGCCGTCACCGAAAACTGCCGTCTCTCGCTGAATTGCACTGTACAAGTTTTTGAAAATTATGCTTTAAATTTTAATTTCAGACTTTAGCCTCACTCTTGTTTTTTGCTATTTTATATTCATTGTACGTGTGAAGAATCTATTATCTAGCTTTCAGATATTTCCTTTTTTCCTTGATGTAGTCAATATATACTTCTTCTACAAATTAACAGGTTAGAATTTTACTTTTACTTTAAAGTTAATGAAATTTGAAGAAATATTTAAATATTTATGAAATTAGTAAGGTTGTTTATTGTTTGGAATTTGACATTTGTTGATTGAAATTAGTTTTTAATTTGTTATTGTTATTTGTTAGACTATGAAATTAGTTAGGATTTATGAATTTAACATTGCAAATTATGAAATTAGTGATTGTAATTGATTGAATGAATGTTATAACTAGAATTTTCGGAAATTATTCTTGTGAATTATAAACATTTTGACAATAGTTGATGTTCATTTTCATGTGTAATTTTCATTTGTTAGATGTTTGAATTGAATTTATATATTGGTCGGAATATTTGATCGGAATTTTTCGTCGACGGTTGATAGTGGACTGTTCACCCCGAACTCCGGGCATGGCTCCATCCCTGGGGGTGAGAGATTTGTTTACACAAATTCAACGGGTGAGAGACACACTTGAAAGTTCAGAGAGACGATGGGCAAAACGAGACAATTTCATGATGATCGTGAACATTAGACTTAAAAGTTCAAAAATAAAGAATTTATCACAGCATACAAAATATTCTAGTTTTCATAAAATGGTAAAACTAATTCTGAGAAAGAAACCACGAATCAGTTGGCGAAAAGAGAAAAGGCAAAAAGTGCTAAAACAGTCCAAATGCAATCCAGTGGGGTCCACCACGACACACAAATACATAAAATTCGAAATAATCCCGCTCTAATCACGCAATTTCCCATTAAACCCCTATCCCCCTCCCCTTTTACAAAAACCGCCTTCAATAAACCACCGCCCACGTCTCTCTATAAAGAAACACAACTGTTTCTTTTCTTCCCCATGACTCTCAATCCCTAGACCAAACCCTAATTTTTATGTGTTTTTCCGACCAACGCCTCCGGCCATGAATCCCGTCGAGATCCGATCCGTTTGGGATAACAATCTTGAATCCGAGTTTCAGATCATCCGATCCATCATTGATTTATATCCGTTGGTTTCCATGGATACCGAGTTTCCCGGCGTCGTTGTGCGCCCCTGATCCCTACAACCGGTATCGCGATCCGGTGTCGTTGTCTGCGAATCTTAAGGCGAATGTTGATATGTTGAATTTGATTCAAGCTGGGCCTACCTTTGCTGATGAAGATGGGAATTTGCCGGATCTTGGTACTGATTGCTGTTATATTTGGGAGTTTAATTTCCGCGACTTCGACGTCTCGCGTGACGCCCACAACCACGACTCTATCCAGATGTTGCGAAGCCAGGGGATCGACTTCGAGAAGAATCGCGAGTCTGGCGTCGACTCGGTGAAGTTCGCTGAGTTGATGATGTCGTCGGGGCTCGTGTTGAATGACGCTGTGAGTTGGATTGCGTTTCACGGCGCTTACGATTTTGGGTACTTGATCAAAGCCTTGACGCAGAAACTGATGCCAGCGGAATTGGCGGTGTTTCTTGAGAATGTGAGGTTGTTTTTTGGAGATAAGGTGTTTGTGTGAAGCATTTGAATAAATTCTGTGAAGGGTATGGTGGGTTGGAAAGGGTAGGTTTGTCCCTTGGTTTAGAGCGAGTTGTGGGGAAGAAACATCAAGCCGGGTCGGATAGCTTGTTCACATTGCATGCGTTCTTGAAGATGAAAGGGATGCACTTCAAGAACAAGGGCGATGGAACATTAGACAAGTACGCTAATGTTTTGTATGGTTTCGAACCATCTAGATGAACTTATTTGATTGTAGATTTATCTTCATCCTGACTTTGATAGTTGGTTTATCTTGTACACATTTCAAGTATTAATAGTAGCAATTGTTTTTTAATTCTTTCGACCATCTGCAATTCTACATTTTGATTTCTTCCTGCTGCTTGTGCTTCAAATGATAGCTGAAGAACGTTTGAATTGCAGCAATGCTTGCTTATAGTCCATCCCATGGAAACCATACATTTGGGTGTAGGAATTAGGTTTGATTAGCATCTCAGCGTTTAGTGTGGATAAGATAGATTGGTTGCTTCTTTTCGTTGTGCCTGCACAAATTTTTGTTTATGTTTGTTCACTACCACATAGTTGCTGTTGTCTAGTGTTTTGGTGTAAGTTTGAAGATTGTCATCAAAGTGGTTGCCTCTTTGTCAGATTCTGATAGTTGTATGTGAACCTTATGAGTAATTCAGTATTAGAATGAAAAGCAGTGAACTATTCTTGTAGTGTGATGGCTTTCAAGTGTATAGTTTACTTATATGATTGTATCACTTGTATTTCAGAATCTGTGCACGACTTTATGTCTACAGTTTGCTTACACCATGGTTTTTATGTTTGATTCAGGGCCTGAATGTTTAGATGATCTGGCCTTAAATCCTATTTTTCTTTTTAGTTTTGCGATACACATTTACATGTTTAAGATATCCTTGGTTGAACTGTATTTCTTCTTTTGATCAACATCCATGGGTTCAATCTCCTCATCCTGGGGTTTTCTGAGATCACAGTACATCCACGCAGTAACTAATTACTTAGAATGCATATGTAGAATTAAACCTGAGTGTGACAGTGGCACTGAGGGACATATTATTGATCTGACTCCGAGTTCTTACTCCATAGATAAATTAATGGGTGCTCTTCTTCCTTATTAAAAAAAAAAAAGGATACTCTTCTGGAAACAGATCTATGCAACATGTACTCTTTTTTTGCTAAAAACTTAAGAAGCGGTAACATATAGGAGATTTCTCTGATAGAAGAAATTCTTTCGTCATCTTCATTTGCAATGTTGTCTGTGGCATTCTATTCAAATATCCGTCACAGTGTTGCTTAATAGCTATTTTGAATACTTGTTCTTCTTGCTGTGTTTATTGAGGCGGTGGTGTATCAAAAGACTTTAAGTGCAATGCAGTTGTCACTTTCCGTTGAAGTTGTGTTTACCTTCATAAGTATTTCCTGGAGGTTTTCCCTTGGTACGGAGATTTTTGTTGACTTCATCTCATGGTTCTCTATACTTGTGGAACGTTGACAACTGAGACTCCATTTCTGACCAAGCGTTAGGATTGTTGCTTCCTGCAAGTAGCGATAGTTGTCTAGTATTATGTTTGAAGCTGATTCTTATCGTGCCAAGAATTTTAGCTGTTAGCGCACCCACAAATTCTGTTCATGCATGATCTTCGGTTGTGAATCTGATAATGCCATTTGTAAATCATTTCCTCTGACTCTTCGCCGTGATCTCGGCTAGTGATAGCTTGATGCAAACTTCTAGACTGTAGTTTGAAGTTACTGACTGATCTAGCACCTAAATTCAACAATCCTGTCAGAAATGATATTGATGTATGGTTTTCCACCTTCCTGTTAGAGCAAGCTGAAGTGTAGTTTGATCCTTCGTATTCTCTCCAAATGCTTGGCAAGTTATTCTGATGTTATATTCTTGTTCTGCCCCAAAACACCTCTTTATTAATCGACATACTTACTTCTTAAGGATAGACCCCCTCTCTGCTTTCGGATCATGTATAAGATGAAATGAATAAATAAATAGATCTTTTTCCAAGCCTCCAAGGGCCGTTTGCTGTTGGACATGCTTTGTTTTTTTTATTATATGAACATTTATGAGTTCATCTTCTTCTATGCTGCTTGTTGTATGAACAGTGGTGATATTATGTGAAGAACTGTAGATCAGAGGCACTCCCTACTTTATCATTGGGTGGACTGGAATGATCAAATGTTATTTTTGTTTGGTCTGCTTCAAATATAATCTTTTTTCATAACAGGATTTATTATGGTGAATGCTATCGGTTTAGGTCGTTTTCCTATACGGTGATCGTTATGAGGAATCAGTTATGCTTCATGTGAACTGTGCTTATACTGTACATGCTGTTTGAATTCTGATTTTTTTGAAGGATTCACTTACAATTGCAGTGTTTGCATTACTTGTCTCATGAGCAACACTAGTTTGGTCCTGAAGATAAATTACTTTTTACTTCAAAGTTCTGTATGTTTCTTGTTATTCTTTTTCTTCAATTTTCTCTGCAAACATTGATAGCCTTGAGACCTTACCGTGCAGTCATGAAACTGTGGGAATCGCTTTTGACCATAATTCTTATTGATGCTAGATATAAGAATGTTTTATAGATCCATTTTCTTTTTACCAGTTCCCCGATCATATATTTTTTAGAATGATGAAAACACAAATTTCTGATTGTTTACATTAAATCTTACCCCTCAATGGTAGCCATTTTTGTTATTTTTCCCACTATAACAATTTGAATTGGTCAACCCTGTATAACCACTTCCAAATGTGATCCATCTATTTGGTCATTCTGATTGCCATTGGCTACGTCATCATGATTTATTACGTAAATCTACTTTGTTTGTTTAAATGTTTTTGAGTCTTCAGTTCCAGTTTTAGGAATTTAGGGACATTTTCTCGGCACAACCCCGATAGCAGAACTGAATGAAGGTTCTGTTTTTTCATTGGTTGATTTAGTGTCCATGAGTGAATTGACCGTGTAATTTTGATTGCTTTAGTAGTCGAAACAATTCTATCCTGTAATTTTAAGTGTATTCATCTTCTTAAGAAGTTCAGAGAATGCATGTACAGGACTATATTTCTTCTTTCAGAGAGAGGTGGAACTATGCTTTGTAATAGCTGCAATTGCAAAAACAAAAGCAATTGCTCGTTTGTGTTCATAGCAGGTTGTGTGATTCAAAGTAAGTATTTCTACTACTTGATGCGATTCTGTTCCCCCATTTAATTCAGTTCCATAGCAAGTATGAACATTTATACTAGTTTCAGCTTACTTGTTCATTCAAGTATGCACCATTTAGTTTAGTACCTCAACTTATTAGTTGAAGAAAACAGAGCCTTACACTAATAGGATGATACATACCGCTGGAACAAAAACTTGCTATCTTGATTTCATGATTGAAATGTTGGCATAGATAGCAGTATCTTTTGAATAGCAAAAAAAGGTTTAAGTCTTATACGAACTTTGATGGAAATTTAGTGGTTTTCTTTAGAAAGTCTTTATGCACATATACATGTAGTCCTACACTCCTGCATCATGGATGGAAGAAGAAATGGAGGACATCTTTTCTCGGCTTAATTGGGAGATAAATGGAATTTATGCATGTTATTATAGAATAGATATATTGTGGTGTAGAACAGGAAAATCATTTGGCTCTTCAACTGCCATGATGTTGTACCAGTATAGCCAATGTGATAGCTGATATATAGTTGGCATTTGCTAGCAAGTGAAGGAGTGAAGCCAGTTGTAACATATCGACAAGAAAAATGGTGAGTTTTTCTACATCATATGGTCTTATACTTGGATAATTTTTTGGAAAGAGCATATAACATGTTACACTGTATTTTGGGCAGAAGATACAGTCCATCATCACAGGACACCTTCGTTTGCAGAAGATTATGATATTATATGATTCATATCCCAGTTGCATTTCTGAAAATCATTTTGTTATCTGTTCAACCGGTCACTCACTTAGGTTGTAGTTTAGTTTACTTAATGGCTCATAATCTTCAAAAGTGCATGTACTGTTTGGATTCCTATTGATATAGCTAAACAATTACTGCTGTATAATGTTGGAGTTTTATGAGTGAGACATGGGGTTCAAAACGCTAAAAGTTGTTGAAACTCTTAAGGATAGTTTCATCATAGCCAAAATACTTCAATTTGTACCAGAAAGGCTCTGAACTTCAATTAGATGTCATGGAATCAACTTAGCTAAATTTACTCTCTTTTTCTAAGTTGGCGACTTGATAATCTAATAAGCAGTTTCAGTTAATGTATTAGAACTTCAGGATTCGATTTTAGAAGTTTAAAATTACTTATGAGTTATATAAGTACTGATACTTGACTGGTAAGGATCACTGGATGAATTTGTGATGTTTATATTTGAGTCTTGTGATTCTTACATGTTAAGTCGTAGTAATGTTGCCTGATGAAGAATTCAGTTAGAAATTGACTGAAGTTATGGCTGTTCGGATAGTATGTATGTAGGTCGTGGAGGATTAGCTCCTTTAAACATGACACATGCCACTTAATTGTGGATTGACAAGTATTACCAGTAATATGTAACATTTTCTCAGTTGCATAATTGACAATTTCTCTTGTATTGGTCTTGTTTTCCTCTACATTTGCAACATGAAACATCAGCAAAGACCACTTCAAATGACCTAGCACTGGTTTGTTCTATTGCTATCTTGATTTTGTTAAAATGTTGATGACTTGCATGAACTCTGCTAGAGATGTAGTGTTCAAAGATATACTGCTTGCAAATCTGCAGTCCCGGATCATTTATGAAAGACTTTTTTGTTCTGCTTAATTTGTTGATAATCTATCACTTATTCAGGTCATTAATTAGTTAATTAGTCTCATGATGGGCACAAATTACATGCTCTTTGAGTTACTGGCTTGATAACCTTATAAACATGGTTAGCTAATTTGCTACAACCACCGGATTAAAACCATCAAGTTGAAATTGACTTAGCAAAGATTGACATGTAAGAACCACAGGATAAGAATATAAACACTTGTAACTCATCATGTGCTCCTCACATGTTAAATATCATTTTTGTTATGTTGCAAAGAAATTGACTGGCGTTAGCTAAACTTGGCTTTTATAACGATTTCAATTAAATTTCTGAATGTTTTTATGGCTTTTATGTGTTAAGGGTAATGTTTTTTCTCTATACTGAACTCAAGTAATAACCTGGAAACCATTAACTTCCATAATTCTGGATCTGGCTGGGAATTTCTTTTATACATTTTTAGAGAAACTTGCATTTAGGGAATATGCTCGAGTAATTACTTGTTGAAACATGATTTAGTACAAAATGTGTGTATATGATTTCTAGTACATGACAAAATTTGTTTATATCACATATACCTTTTTTTGGATTAATTGTGAAGGGATAAAAAGGAAAGGTCTCAATCACTGGTGGTCAAAAATCTGAATTTCCCAATGATGAGTTACAAGTGGGACCTACGGTCAAAAATCTGGTGAGCATGTATAGCAGACATATGGTCCACTTAACTGCTAAATAAGGTTAGAGTGGGACCTTTTTCTTGGAATTAACTTTTATAATTGCTTAGCTATCGTTGTTGTTGGTCCTCCAAACTATGTCTTTTTATTTTGTAGTGAATAGATCATATAATTTTACCCTCAA
>CAOJBJ010198492.1:0-10293 GCA_948291685.1 Euphorbia celastroides
TTTAACAATATATATAACCATGAAAATCAGCTCTATTTTACGTGTAGCTAATCAAGTAATTATAAGTCAATTGTATAAAATGTCCCTGAATTTTTAAGTTGCTCGTAAGAAAATGACAAATGCCTAAAATAAAAAAAAAAAAAAGGATATTTGAAGAAAAATTAAAACTTAAACAGTGATGTAAAAAAAGGCGAATTTTCGCTTTTGGATTTAGTACAACTTAATACAATGATGGTATGTAAATAATTGTAGCAGTAATCATGCAATTATATTTGAGGTTTAGAGATAGATGTCATGTCACCATTTTAACTTTGTAATCATACCAAAATTAATCAAATTATATTTGGGGATAAATGATATGTCAATTACTTGACATGTTGATGACTAGTAGCTAAATCATAACTCTTCCAAAAAATTAAATTTTTAAAAAAAACATGGAATGGATTTTATTCCTCCCCAAAAGGTAACTCGAGGCTGGGGAGTAAGATCAATTTTAGAATTACCGTAAAATTGATTGTGATGAGAATTTATTTAAATACTTTTAGAACTATTAAAAAAATATGTTCAGAATTACTTTATTTTGATACGGAGAAGGCAGATTCTTAAGTTTGAAATTGAATGTCTAAAACCTCCTCAACGAATGTTATAAATCAGATTTTATTTTGAGGGATTCTAATGTGATTTTATTTTTTATGAAATAAATTAGTTTTTTTTATAAAGTTGTGTGAATTTACAACTAAGTATGTTATTTCACATTCAAACATTAACAGTTACAATTGTTTAGTTGCAATATTTTTGGCGTTGCTATCATTTATCACATAAAAATAAACAATAACAGCAGCAAAATTACTATTCGTGCAACAAATTAAATCAATCAATTTTTTAATCTCAAAACATTATCATCCCTCACAATAAAATCCAAGAAATAACTTTATTTACTTACTCGTGAGAAGCACTATCTTTATCTTCTATGATAATATATTGTGATTCAAACAATTATTTATTATTTTAAAGCAATCAAATGTGTTATTTATTCTTTTTGCACTTTATCCTTTCTTAATTATGAAATTTATATTATATCCTTGTTTATCTTATCTCATTGTTAAATTGATTCCGATAATAAAATTCTTGCTATCTGAATTATAACATGCCAAAATAGTGAAAAATAATTTTGGTACCATTATGAACCAAATACCTCGTTTATAAAAGGAAAAATGACACCATTCAAGCAAATAAATTTCCGTTGTAGAGTATTATACTTATACATATAGAAATTACTCCAATGTTTTTTTAAGTGACTTTTTAGAGATTTTCACTAATATTAAGAAACATTAATTAAGGACATAAATTTACCAATTTATTTTTATTTAATATGAAAGTCTAATCTAGTAAAATGAATACAAATAAATGATATATAATTAAATATTATGAATAAAATTAAAAGAAGTAAATAAATACATATTTTAAAAGGTAAGAAGAACATTTAAAAAAAATTAGGAAATGACAAATTATATAAATACATAAAAAAACAGCCTAACCTAAGGACCATACATGAATATTTGTAAAAAAATCATTAACAAACCAAACAAACATGGATTTATATAAACTATTTTAGTTTTACGGAATTTTGAGATTAAGTGAGAATGACGGCTCCGGCGACACTATGCGAGCGAACGGCGAGGGACGGTAAACGAACGGCGGAGGGACGGCGAGATCGACGACGAGACGGAGAGCGACAGGAAGGCGACGGCTAGCGACAGAACGGCGACGGAAAGGCTAGATCTGGGTGAAATCCGACGATGGCGGACTGAAAGAACGGCGGCAGAGCGAGAGACGGTGAGCTGGGACAGTGAGACAACGAGCTCCGGCGACAGCAAGCTGAAGAAAAAGACGGCGGGATCGGGAAACGGCCAGATCCGGCGGAGATCCGAAGGGCAAGATCTGGTGGAGATGGACGGCGGCGGGTCAGTAAACGGTGAGCTCCCACATCGGACGGCGAGATCTGAGAGATTGGAGGGGCGGACGTTTTAATCGGCGCCAGTGAGCAAGCCGTCGGTTTCCGGCGAGAAAGTGACGGGAGATGAAGAGGAGGAGGAGGAGGGAGGAGTATTTCCGGCAACGGCGAGGAAGCCGTGAATTTTCCGGCGGCGGGACAGTGAGAAAGATAAAAAGAGGAAGAAGATGAGAGAGAAATGATAAGATTGATTCTTGTAAAAGTAGATAAAATATCTTATGAATACAAAATAAATGCTATTTGACTGTATCATTAAAAACCAATCTAATTTTGCTCTATATGTTATAATAATTCTAAAAAAAATTGATTAAAAAACCATTTAAAAACACGAAAACACGGAGAGGTACTATTTATATTTTTAGTATGGGATAATTCCGAATATAAAAGATAAATTGTATGCACCCTTAATTCAATTAATGGGGTGGGATGTTGACTTTTAGGTACATTTCCAAGCTGTAAAAATGTCAAAATTATGAGACATAATTTAACAGAGTTCAATTATTGAATATCAAAGTAAAATAAATAGTTGAAAATCCAATTATTGCAAAAATTAATGAGAAATAATTCAAGTTCAAGGAGAAAACGAGAAGGGTGATATATTGTTAATCATGTCAGCTAGGGAAGTTATTAAGTCGAGTGATTCGACTAAAGTTTAGGGCGATATAGCTCTAACTCGAATTGGAGGTCAATTCAAATATTAGCAAGCCTGCAACGAGCAAATTTTGACTGCATCTAGCAACTTCGAATGATATATTTTGAACATGATAGCAAAAAACTAAATGTGTCAAAAAGACTTAATTAGTCTCGTAAGCAAGTAAAACCAAGCCGATCTTACCACGAGGTCGAGCTCAATTGAAAATTTTCAAGCTCCAGAAGTTTGAGTTGAGTCATTGGTGAACTAAGCAGAGCTTAAATAGGGTTTTTTTCTCAATTCAGCTTAGCAGATTGAGCTAGACCTTCCTAACTTTGTGTTAAATTATAGCTCGTCTTTAAATTTTCAAATATTTTTTCGCCTCCTGAACTTTCTTTGATAGCCTCTCGTCTCTTGAATTTGTTTAAAATAGAGCTTTAAACCTTTAAATTTCACACGTCAACTTTTGATTGAATGATATTTTTTAAAAGTCAAATAAACTAAAAGTTGATATGTAGCCTGTAAAAGGGAAAATTGTGCATTCTTGTAAACTGTAGGGGTAAAGTGATATCTTTTTCTTATAAATTTAATGAATCGATAGGTTTTCCGATAGAAATTCAGGAGTCCAAATAAAACTACCAATTACTACATTTCATTAGGCACATTACGAAGAAGTTGATAAGAAATGAATGAAGGAAACATAAGAATCTCATCTCTTAGAGAGCAGTAGAAGGCCATTGGAGGGAAAAGGAGGTGCAGTCAGTTGTACCATAAGTCTACTGAACTTGAGATGATGACCCTTATTTTTATTCTTCAATCACGGAGTGATTTCCGCCAATTTTGTTTTAACTATTATATTCATAAAATGAAGGTCTTGCTAGACATAATGAATAATATAGATGCTTCATAACTTTATATATCTAGACAGTATTCGGTTTTAAACCAATTTATCGCTGGAGACATTTATGATATTTATAGTTAAATGTTGAATTAAGCTTTTTATTATGTCAAAATGAGAGATTTTACCCTTATTTTGAAAATTCACTAGTTTGTCTTAATCATCATTAAATGAGTAGAGAGTGGACTGATTCAATGATTAACAAAATATAAAGTAAATTTTACTTTGTAAAATACACAACACCTACAAAAATTCGCTAAAACTTTGTTTTTTTTCTTATTGTCAAAAATCTCAATTATTATCTTTTATAATATTCTCATAAAATTCTGAATTCATAATTTTACATTTAAAAAAAAACATCAAAACTGTAAATTCCATTATTTTCTATGCCTTGACTAGTATCCATACTACACAGAATTTATGCTATAATACTGAACTTCTGCACTATCAATTCTACTTATTTAATCTCGTTTCACAATATTTTCTATTAGAAAAACATGCATTGCATTATAAGAGTAGAGTATGGCTAAGTTATTCCATGTGGCAGAATCCTAAGACGTCACGTGTGATAATGGTTATTCTTTTTTACCAGTAATAGTATAATATTTCAATTGATCCTCTATATTTTTTCAAGTTCAAACCATCTGGCATACAATTCTCTTATGAATCATTTTAATTGCATGATCAAATTTTAACTTATTAGAGTATTTCAGCTTGTTTTTTTAGCTTATAAGTATCTTATAAGCTGAAAAACAAAAAAAAACAATTATAAATTATCAAAATTTAAACTAAGTCATAACTCATAAGCAATAAAGAAAGATAAACACCTTAATACGTTTGGATTTCAAATTGTTAATGTGTTGTTTGATGAAAAAAAGTCATTCAATAAGGGGTTTTTTTTTTTGGATTGTTTTGTATCGGAGTGGAGTTGTAAAAAGCCAAAAGAAAAAACAAGGTTTTGTATTGTTGATTGGTTAGGAAAGACAGTGGGGGTGCAAAGTGAGGTCACTTTTGGGCAGATGATAGGTTAAAGTCAGACGCACAGTGGACAATAGTGCGGGAACTTTGGTCTTGGTTGCGGGGGAATATTACCCCTTTTGTTTTTTACTAGCCTACGTTCCTTTCTCGCTTCAGCCGCGTGCTTTTCATTATTCTTTTCGTATTGTTAGATTAAATTACATTTTATCTCATTTTTTTCTGAAAAAGTTTGCATCATACTAATAAGCTTAATAACTTTATTCATTTCTATTCGAGTGTCCATGCAACTTTTGAAATCGTTGCTTCAGTTTTAATCATTAAATTAAAATTTTTACTTGAATGTTTTATTAATCTCGATTATGAATATCGTCAAGCAGTTGCGTTTGTTGACAGTGGTTGGTTGTGATTAGATTTGGGTTTGGATGGGCTCAGGCCGGATCTAATCGGGCCTATTTAAAAAGTATACAATTCATAAAAATTATATATCAGACTCGGGATGGACCGGCCCTCTATAAAATTATCAAAACCCAAAGCTCGGCTCGCAGGTTTGGAACTTATTATTTTTATTAGAAAATAAAAATAATTATGGCTGAAAAATAATCATAATAAATATTTCATGTTACATTTATAGTATACTTCCAAAAAAATAAATTTGAATGCTAAATTTTACTAAAAACTTACAAGTTTCGAGCATATCATTTTTTTATTAAGATGATATAAGTAAAAGTATATATTTGTAAAATATTCATTATTAATTTTGGGCCGGGCCGACTAGACATGAGTGTCAATGTTAAGCCTAAGCTCGTCCTGTATTTTATTCGAGCCACATCGGATTTGGGTCGGGCTGGGCTTATTCCTCAAATAGCTTGTCCAAGCCCATCCCATGAAGAGCGGGCATGGGCGGATCCACAGGCCAACGTGTCCGTGCCCAGGTGTAGTTGTAATTCATAAACTTTTGTTTTTGGGTTAGCTAAGAAAAACAACACTCAAACACTTATAATTATTGTTTTACAGTAATTTTCAAACACTCGTAATTAATGTTTTATTATAGTTTTCAAAACACTTTAGTGCATAATTAATCTAATTTTTACTTCTTTGGCGATTATAGATAAAACTTGGTTAAGTGGTTCTGATTCATTGAGCGTGAAATTTTAGTTATGAAAGCAAACTTATATCTATTTCATGAATAAACACTTAATCGCAACAAAGTTTGATGATGCTATCCTAATTTAGTTATGAAATATTTTTGTGCTCTATTAAATTTGAGCCATACCCTTCAATAGTGAAAAACAACACAAGTTAGCCATATGTATTTACTTATACTGAAGGCATTTACTATATATGAATTAAATTACACACCAGAAATAATTAATCAAACAAGTCAAAATTCTGAATAATAATGAATGGCATTGACATTTGGCTTTGTGGTTTGAGTTTTTTATGAGAATACATTTCCTACAATTACCTGCAAATACATTAACCCTAAACTGCAAATACACCAAACAAATTTATAGGTTACTTTGTCCCTCTTTTCCTTACAATGCCCACCTATTCGTACGGCTTCAATGAAATTACTTTGGAGTCTTGTCCGGATTTTTTTAGATTGTTTTCTCCCAAAGCTTCAATTTTTAACTTTGAAGTAATAAGTTTTAAATTTAAGCAAGTAAATCAGATGGGCATAATTATATTCTAAAAAATATTTTAATGTATTTTCCTAGTCAAAGTTCATTATATTAGAATGTTTTTGGGACAATCTTGTTGGGACATCAGATAAGTTTTGATAAACATTTGTAACAATGATTTTACTTTTTGCTCTAAAAGGACATAATATAAAAGGTTTTTATATGTTTTAAAGTACTAATGGTTTTTTTTAAATAATTATGACCTTCTCAAGATTTACTCTAATACACTATTACCTCTCTCAGTTTTTTCCATATTATTATAATCTCCCCATAGTTTGCTTCCATTCAACTTTAACCTTCTTCAGTTAAGTTGGATCACTTTTTCATCTATTTAGCTTAAGTAGCATCTTTATGTTGATAAAATTGCGCTTTTCTTTACATATGTATCTTATTTTTACAACTTACTAATGTTCATTTATAATTTTTATTTTTTATGTGAACAGTGGCGAATCTAAAATTTTTTTGTTGTGGTGTCTTTGTACACATATTAAAATCTAAATTTTAAAAAAATCGAAATAATGTTATTAAATATTTCGGTTGGCCAATAAATTAAAATACACAGCGGTTAATTTTACTTATTATCTATAAATTACATTCATCTTTTTGTTGGTGTCATTTGGGAGAAAAAATGATTACACGATGACCAAGTAATATTAAGATAAAATAAAATATAAAAATACTAAATTTACATTACTTATGGGTTAGTAATAATAAAACTAATACAAGAGAATACATGGAAAAAAATGTTCAAATCGTATAAGAAGAAAATCTATCTAATAAACACTTATCTAATAAACAATAACCTAACTAAAGTATAAAGTATATTATAGATAATTAAAAACTTCGTGCCAAATAGAAGTATTTCAATTTTTTTTCAAAACTTAGATTTTAATGTGTACAAGAGCACTACAATAAAACGTTTTGGATTTATAGTTGTTGGTTCACAGAAAAAAATTGTAAATAAAGATCAATTAGTTGTGAAAATATAATACATGTGTAAAGAAAATAAAATAAAGGATAATTTTGTCAACATAATGATGCCATAAATGGATGGAAAAGTGAAAAAATTTAACCGAATGAGATAAAGTTGGATGGAAGCAAACCATGAGGAGGTTATAATAATATTGACAAAACTGAAGGAGGTAATAGTGTATCTGAGCAAAACTCAGGGATGTTATAATTATGTTTTAGAAGAAATAGGATTGTAAATTAAAAAGAAAAGAGATGGACAACAAATGAGGGCGGTGTAAAAAGCCAAACCCCTGTTACCTTATCAAAATGCGCCGCTCTAGCTAAACTATGAGCAACAACATTAGTATCTCTAGAAATTAAGTTAAAAGTCACTGAAGCAAAAGAATGTGCTAAAGTTCTACAATCCAACACAATAGAAGCAAAATATGAGAGCCTCGCTTCATAATTGACTAATGCGTTATAAAAAACGTTATTATCCATTTCGACTATCACATGGCAAAAATTCAAAGCCTTTTAACTAAGATAAAGCTTCGCGAACAAATAAAGCTTCAGCCTCTACAACATAGGCTTGAACATCCAACTTGCCTGACTATATTTGACACATTATTGTTGGCTAATTATAATTACATGCTCAATTCGAAATCATAGCTAACACTTAACATCGCATACAGCTGTCAAAAACATAGTTGCTACTTTATTTCATATGTTTATTTCTTTATTAAAGATAAACTTAAGAAGATACCTTGTTTTGAAATAGAGAATACTGTTTGCTCAACAATTTTAGGTTTATAAAAAACATTACTTATTTTTTTCTTGTTAAATAATCATATGAGAATGCATATTGGTTTTTCTATTTTTCTAGTTCCTATTGGTTTTCAAAAAAGTCTAATATATGAAATAGAGTCAATTTGACATCACTTTTTCAATGCCACAATGTATTGTTAGTGAAAGATTGTGAGAGAAGTTTTGTGGAAAATAATTTTGAAAAGTAATCCCATCTCATGATGCAACCCTCCCTAAATATGATATAGGAAGATAATTATTGAGGCATGTTTTTTTTTTCAAATTATTAAAAGAGTGACAAAATTAAACTGAAATTTAATTTAAGTTTATAGAGTGAAATTCACTGGAAACTTCTTTTTAAAAGTTTTCTTTATATGAGTTTAGGAAAATCTTCGATTCACCTCAAATGTGGTTGGAATTTAGATATTTAAAGTCCATAAGTTCCATGTTACCTACTAAGCAAAAACTTCAACCACCAACTCACTAGAAACTTATTGAAACTAAAAGTTATATGAAACTAATCAAAATTTATTAAACTTTAAACTTATTTGAAATTTATTAAAATTTAATGAAACTGAATTAAACTTAAAATAAAAATGAATTGAAATGAAATCTAATGAAACCAAATTTACTGAATTCATTGAACATATATAATTGAATTGAATGGAAAATACAGTAAAATATTATTCTTTTATCGAGATTATTAATTTATCGATAAATATATAAAATATTTATTTATCAATAAGTACATATAATTTATCGATAAATGCATAAAATATTTATTTATCAATAAGTACATATTTAGAGTATTTTATAGTAGGTGTCATAACTATAAATAAAGAAAAAAGATTCTTGAAGTAAGAATGTTTACATTTTTAATGGAATTTAATTAGTTCATTTATGTGTGTGAGTATAAATTAAAAAGTTTACCATTTTCTTATTTATTAATATTCAAATCTTAAAAATGTAAGAAATTTAGTGCGATATATTGCATATCTGCAATTGTTTTTATATATATAGAATATGAAAAGATTTTATGTTAACTATAAAATAAAAATACTAAATATGAACTATAGACACATATTTAAAGAAGAAATAATTATTGATTTTGTATTATTGATATAGAAATATGTATAAATTCTAGATTTATTATAATAAGTATTATTTTACATTTGTTATGCGCCTTTAATACTTTATTTTTTATTAATATCTAATGGATTTAACGACGAGATATAAATTTAATGTAACTGGTCTAAGTCGCGAACAGAGAAAAATATTTATTCGGTGAGAATATTACTTTATTGAATATTAATTTATTGAGATTCTATGCAGGTTAAAAAACAACTATTAATTTGTTGTTCGGCTCTGACTTACTTCTTGTGGCGTGTAACGTATTTTCTCCATAGCATTACAGTGTAGAAGTTCAAAAAATGATGTTGAGTAATGAAAGGACTCAACAAGCTAAGAAATTTGTACAACTCGGAGACTAAAGTCGTAACCTGTATTCTACATAAAAAAAAAAAAATTGGCAAACAGACTATCATGCAAACTTGAAAATATTTTCTTATTCTGAATGAATTTTTAAGGGCAAATGTAAATGGGCCTCTTAAATTTGTTCTGAATTGCTTTCCGCTTTTCTAAAATTTTAAAAGTTCCTATCGCCTCTTTGAACTTTGTCCGATAACCTCTCGCCTCCCTAAACTAGTTTAAAACGAACCTTTAAACTTTCAAACACTGTAATTGCGGATAAGGGTATTTTTGTCTTAATGCTTCACTAGGAACGCCTCTTCTAAAAACCCTAATCTCTTTTAAACAGCTCGAGTATTCGATCATCTCCTCCATTCGTATTGCTTCGATCACCAGTTCCGTACTCTTCTTCTTCTCTCGCGCTAGGTTTTTTCCTGATCTCCCGTTGATTGATTATGCTATTCTCTGTATATTTCGTCTTTAATTCAGTTGTTCTTGTTGCAGGAGATCAAACCAGAAAATGGCGGCAGTTTACGGTGCGATGAAGCCGGTGAAGGCTGGGCTCGAAGAGCCAGCGGAGCAAATCCATAAAATTAGGATCACTCTCTCCTCCAAGAATGTCAAAAATCTCGAAAAAGGTTCCGCGTTTCCTCTATTGTTCACTTTCATATGATTCGCTGTTTCTTCTGGATGCTGTTTGTGTTGATTTCCAGTTACTGTTACTGATTGGTGTTGATTTTTGTTTGTTGTTTAGTCTGTGCTGATTTGGTTCGTGGTGCCAAGGACAAGAGATTGAGAGTCAAGGGACCTGTGAGAATGCCTACCAAGGTCCTTCACATTACCACTAGGAAATCTCCTTGTGGTGAAG
>CAOJBJ010198729.1:0-11080 GCA_948291685.1 Euphorbia celastroides
TGCTCTCTCGGCTTTATGTTCATTCACTATCTCTTCAACAATCCGGTCTGCTTGTTGATGAATTCGGTTAAGCCAATACTTCATCCCACTTATCACCGGGGGCAACCCTAATAGCGACGGAAAAGCTTCCGCCACAAAAAACCCTCCAGCTGCCTCCATGGCGGCAGGAATGTTTTCCAAGAGTTCATCTTCTTTCTTGCACTTTTTCCCGGTGGTTGAAATAGCGATAATTGAGTTCAGTACTGAAGGCAAATTGCTTGTAAGGTTGACCGGCGATCCACTTTTTGACCGACGGTGTTGGAGGAATTTTGAGACCGTATTTTGCCGGATTAATCTGAAGGACTTGACACGCTTTGCAGTGAGCACCTCGAGTATAGCGATCTTTTTCATTTGCCTCCAGTAGTCCCCATAGGGCAAAAATGTGATGCCCGACCGGTTGTACATTAAAATTTCTACTGCAAGAAGTGAGGGTCTACCGAGGAAATTGTGTTCCTCGGTTTTGAGGTTTTGTTTGGCTAATTCTGCTGATGAAATTATGACCGCAGGTATTTGGCCTATTTGTATTTGCATGATTGGTCCATGAATTTTGGCCAATTCGGCAAGGCGACGGTGGGGTTGACTTGTCGCTAATTGGTGAATGTTGCCGAAAAAGGGTAGTTTCCATGGTCCGGGTGGTGTTTTGTTTGTGGATTTTTTCTTCCATATGTTGATATACAGACAGACAAAAAAGAGAAAAGTTGCTATAAGTGGAAAAGGGAAAATAAAATCCATTGTGAAATATTTGTTGATGATGCAAGATGTGCACGAGTTTCAAAACTCAATTTGATGTATAAAACTAGTTAAGCTTACAAGTATTTATAGAGCCTCAGCCCCTGATTGTTGTTATCAAATTATTGGTGCTATTTCTGAAACTCAAAGTAATTTTATTTTCTATTCTAAGATGAAAACTACAACAAAATTGACCGTGGCTGAATTAAAAATTCTTAAAGAAATCAATTGAATTTATATTATTTATGCAAACTCACAAATTCAATACACAATATATGTAACGAAATGGAAGTGAATCAACGCGGGGAGAAATAAAAAAAAATTAATTAATTTAACTATGGTGTTTCTCTTTGTTCATCCTCTCATTGCTTTGAAATATAATCATGAAGGAATTTTAGGATGATTTTGTTTTAAATAAAGCAAACAAAACTTTGTTTGTTCCACTATCATATGAGTTTCTTTTGTTACTCTAATAATGAGATGAACAAAGTGATTTTATCTTTTTTTAATAAAATAAGGTATATAAAAAGGGGTTAATTAACTTCAAAAATGTAGATAGAGTCGTTTTCAAAGGAACCTTGAAGAGTCATGAGTTACAAAATGGGTCGTGACTCGTGAGGAATTTTTTTAGTAGCAAAATGGAGACTTTTCTATTACGAGTTCTCGTTTTGCTAAAGGTAAGCTTCATCAGGACCCCTTTTACAACGTGTAATACGTCAAGACTTCCTTTTGAAAGTAGCTTAAACCACAAAAGTATTTTTTGCAACTTATTAAATTTATAACATTTTTTAAATGATGAAGGAAGATAAAACAAACCAAATTAAATATAGCTCAACTAATGCACCTTTCAATACTATTGTGATATGTCTTATTTCTGTACCTAGACTTTTTGAACTTCATTTTTATGATGATAATAACAATTAGGGTAAATTTTAAAAATATATTTTGAGATTTCACTTATTTATAAAATAAAGGGATAACTTCAAAAAAAACTCCTAAGGTTTTGACTTTTATCAAAAAATACTTTTGAGGTTTCAAATCCATCAAAAATACTCCTGAGATTTCAATCCGTTATCAAAACAAGGATTTTCCATCCACCAGCAGTTAAATTCTGACGTGCCATAAGGGCAATTTTGTCATATTCATATTTTTTACCCATATACCAAAATCTCTCAAAACCCTAACCCAAACACCCAACCCAAACCCATTTGAAACCATAACACTAACCCCCCTTCTCGTCGGCATCGAGAAATCACGATTCCGGCGATGGCACCAGAAAACTGAATTCTCTCCTTCGTCGAAAATCATCATCTTGCTGGCAATCCCGAATTCTCGCCCCATCTTGCTGTTTCTCCCCTTTTCCGTCAGAAATTGTCCCCTCTTTGTCCTTTGGTTTTTTCCGCCGACGGTTCAACGAAAATCCATCGAGATCCGGCGATAACCTGCAACCACTTGACAAATGCAGGCATCAACGACGATTTTCTCAGCGAGAATCCAATCGACTAGATCTGAAATCCAAAACTCAGCACCAACCTTAGATTTTCTAGATCTGTGATTTTTGAAACGTCATTCACTAAACCAGAAAATGTGATTTGAAATTGAAAGGGAGGAGGAGAAACGGTGGCGGCAGGAAATAAGGAGCAGAGAGTTGGGCTTCAGTTTCGCCGGTGACGAGAAACGTACCGCTGTCGATATCCACTTTTGGTTTTGGTGACGAGAGAGAGGAACAATGAGAAAGGCGAACGACGATGGGATTCCGGCGATTAAAGGGGAGGAGAGAGAGAGAGGCAGCCAGTTTTGGTGCCGTCGCCGAGATCGCGACTTTCCGGCTATGACGAGAAGGGGGATTAGGGTTAGGGTTGGGTTGGGTGTTTGGGTATTTGGATTAGAGTTTTGAGAGATCTGGGTATATGGGTAAAAAAATAAGCATTGGATAAATTTGCCCCTGTCCACGTCAACATTTAATTGCTGATGGATAGAAAATTCTTGTTTTGATAACGGACTATAGCCTTAGGAGTATTTTTTATGGATTTGAAACCTCAGAGATGTTTTTGATAAAAGTCGAAATCTCATGGAAGTTTTTGAAGTTATCAAAAAATAAAATACATAATGTAACACCTCCGGGTGTTTTTTGAAAAATATATTGTAATATAAAAAAGAAGTTCATAGATTTTTTTAAAACCAATGTAGTTTTATTTAGATTTAAGTGGTTGTAATTTTCAAAATAAATTTATAATACGTGGCTATAATTTATACAGTGGGACCATGGAGAATTTTCCCGTAGGATAGTCAATTTATACAGTGGGACCATGGACCATGGAGAATTTTCAAAATAAATCAGGTTTCTGATAGTCAGAGAATGAATATACACAAGAATAAAAAAAAATAAAAGAAAGATTTGGTACCCATTATTCACCACCATATTTTATTAAAAAACAAATTCAGAAAAAAGGGCGCGTAGAAGACACTGACAAAAAGCAGAAGCAATGATATCTCTGTTTTCTCTTCTCCTTCTTCGTCTCTCTCTTTCTCTCTACTTTTATATGCTCTCAAGCAAAGAAAGCATTCACTGTAACAGTAAGCACTCAACATTTCCTCTTTTTTACTCGCCATTCTCCTCGCTTTTCTTTGTTTTCACTCTTTCCCCCTAATTATCGGCCTCGTTTCGGGACCATCACTTCACTTGCTCACTGGTATTGTTTCTTCATATTCTCTTACCTTCTGTATATTCTGTGGTAGTTCTTGGATTATGCTGAGTTTGATTTACTTTTGGAGTTTATTAGTTGTTGTTTCTTGACCGTAGTGTTACTGGTAATATATTGTGCAGTTCAGCTTCTACAGTTCGTATGCGATTCATTGATTGAGTTTTATTAGATTGATTTCTTTTGATTTGATGCAATTAATCAGTTGTATACTCTGTTTTTTGTTGTTCGGGAAAATCGGAGGCAGTGGAGAGGTGAAATGGATTTTGTGTTTTGATTTTTACTCGATCCGAGGTTCTATGGTTGCAGATCCCGATGTTCCTTTCTTTAAGGGATAAAAGGTGCTTGTAGTACTTGACAAATATTAAGTATTTCATGATCCGTTATTTATTGTAGACTGCAATGAATGCTCCTGCAATCTCTGGCAGTTTTAGATTACTTAATTTCACAGTTTCAATGGCGTTAGGGAGGTGAGAATGTCTAGTAACTGTTCTTCAGTTCATTTGCAGGAGGGTTTGATGGGGAGTTACTCATCTTGATTTAGTGTACATATACGATTCCTTAGCATTAGCAGCGGTGCGGAATTAGGAATGGAAGAAAGGAAATTGAATTTCAATGCCCCTCTGCTGTCAGTGAGGCGAAATTCTGCTAGGACAGCATCTTCAATTGGGGGAAATGGGAAGAAAAGTGAGAAATCTCAGCGCAGTAAACTCCTTAGTCTTTCATCTTGTAAAGCGGACTCCAGTTTGGATCTAGTAACAGAACCGGTTGCTGTGCCTTTCAATTGGGAGCAGATTCCTGGAAAGCGCAAAAATAGCTGTAAGCCTGATTCTCACCATCATCAAGAGGCTTCTATAGCTCCTGAGTTTTCTCCTCGATCAGCTTCGGTTGTTGTAAAGCAAAATTCGGGTAAGAAACCTGAAAATCAAGATAAGTTTAGGTCTCATATTGAAGCAAATTCGCTCGGTGTAACTGGAAATTTAGACAGCTTGAAAGATGAGGTGGATTCAGAGAACGAAGATGATGCTGATGTTTACTCTGATGCACTGGACACATTGTCTGCTACAAACTCATTCTCAGTCCAGTGCAGTGTTAGTGGCTTGAGTGGCTATGGAAATCTTGCTATTGTTAAACCATCAGGAACTTTTGCCACTGATCCACAAGTTCGAGATTTCATGATGAGTCGTTTCTTACCCGCTGCCAAGGCGATGACTCTTGAACAGCCTCATTATGCTTCAAGAAGTAAGCATGTTTCGGGTGAACAACCAAGACAGATTGAAAATGTTATTCTGAGGGATAGAAAGCCTCCAGTTGTTCGAAATGAATCGCTTCCTATTGTGCCTTATCATCAGGATATAGCAGATGAACAAAGTGAGGATGGAGGGGACAGTTATTCCGATGCTGGCAATATAACAACTAAAGGCTGTGGTTTGCTTCCAAGGTTATGCGTTAAGAATTCTTTAGGCCTCTTAAATCCTGTTCCCGGAATGAAAGTTAAGGCCCAGAATTTTGTTCCTGGGATGAAAGTTAAGTCCCAGAATTCCATAACTAGAGTTAGCAACGGTGCTAAAAGAATCGACAAAGCTGCTTTTGCCAGATCTCAGAGTCCAACTATGAAAAGGGTAAGTAGCAATGCTATTAAATTTCATAAGCTAGAAGCTGTTTCACAATATTGGCCAATGATGACAAATTTCTATTGTTGCTTTTCAGCTTACCAGGGATGGTCTTAAACAAGAATCGGAAGATGATGTTAGATCTCCTAGGCTGGCAAGGGTTGAAACCAATGTAGCTTGTGGATCTAATCGATTCAGCAATGCTGATCGCCAAATGATCAGTAGGGCATCACCTTTCAGGCGTTCTGGAGTCACATCTCCTTACAGAAATTCAGCACCTCAATCTCCCTTTCGGGGTCAGGGATTTCTCGGTGTTTCTAAAGAGCATGAAAGCTTCAGAAGCAACAAATGGACTTCCAATAACAAGGTCTACAGCAAATCTCATGAGCTAGTACCTTATCAATCCCTTAAGCAGGGTTCTCGTTCTCGCCCAATGAGCCCCACTGTTGAGAGGACTCTGTATGTAGATACTGTAAATGCAGCAGGTATATTATCTTTGAATTCGGGTTCCTCAAATGTGAAGAATAGCTCAGCAGTTTCTTCGCAGAACGCTATTAAGATGCTAATACAAAGCAGAAGAATTCTGGAAACTGCTGCTTCAAAAAACACAGTGGGTTCTCGAAAGTCATCAGATTTGTCTCGGGATTCAAAAGCCTTGGTGTGCATTGAAACTGGAGCTTCAAACAACAGTGTAAACACTGAAAGTGATCAAATTTCGAAAGAAGAAGATGCAGAAAATGCAAAAACTAGTTTAGTAGTATGTCCTCTTCCTCCACCAAAAACTCCCTCAGAGTCCTGGCTATGGCGTACATTGCCCTCAATTTCCTCTCATAGTCCACTCTATCAAGGCTTCAGCTTCCAAAGCAAGAGGCAGGATCCTAATGTATCCTCTGCAAATACCAAATGGGCAAACATTGTGAAATCATCCTATTTGCATCACGATCATGTCCGCTATTCCGAGGTAATATCAATATCCTAAAATCATCTCTATTGTTGCTATGAAACGAAAAGAATGGATGCTAAAATTGGAAAAGTTAGCTTACAGATTTGCTAAAATCTTTGACAGGAACTATTTCCTCATGCTTCTCAGAGGCCTAACAGTTAAGAGATATAGAAGAGACTTCCTAATTTGGTATAGTATATCACATTAATGATTGTTTGGGTTTTTCACCAATATGATCAAAGGCGATTCAATTCATTCAGCCCCGATTTTTATACTGGGGATATGCAATTGGTTTTGCAATAATCTGTTGTTGTGTGTTGACATTTGTGTGATACCGAAACAAATTAGCCACTTTAAAGCTATCATATTGAACGCAAATCACTATTTGCGCCATAGATTTATCATTGATTAGGGTGTTAATTCACTGGTTTTGCTTGTTTTCTTAACATGAATTTGCCTTGACTTGCATGAATTGATATGTTAATGTTGGTACTTTCTATTTCTGGCCATTGTGTTTCTTATGAACGTGTGTTAACTTCAATCATGCATTGTTTTGGTGGTCATGTGAGCCGGACGTGCGCATATGGATAACTTTACTGAAGTAATATTGCATTTTTCTCAATGTTAAGACAGCCACTAAACTGAACTACCTAGTCCCTACATTACTGACTCCATTTGCAGTGGACTTGCGCAATTGTAGAAAGGGTGACGACTTTTGCTGACAGATATTGGATTAGTTTGAGGCAAACATTTAGATAATTATACCTTTCTATATGAAATAAGAAAGAGTTACATCAGATTACACAACCTAGATTTTGTTTTTGATAAGTGACGGACAAAAATCTACTCGTTTTCGCAAATTGATTTTGTAATTTAATTAATTTTGTGAAGCGATATTTAAAAACATTTATACATTAATTCATGAACCAGCCCTGGGTTCAAATGCGGATCCATGGGCTCTCATGCTATGTAATTAATAGGGCTTCTTACATGTATGTCCGTATACCATATACCAATTTCAATTTACCCAAGAATAGTTTGATAAATGTCATTTATACTTGGACGTCATCAAGACATTAATGCTCCATTCATTGATTTCCCCCAAATCCCTAATCGGAACCGCAATCTTCTCCGAAAATCTCGTACACGATCAATTTCATATCTGTCAATCAAAACTACCAGAAATCCCAAATTCCCAAAGCAATTTCCAGTATTTTCGAATTCACGGTGATCGTTGCTCAAGTTTATAGCGGTATAACTCAGATTCAACACGGATACCTCGAAATCGGTTTCGGATCAAGGCAATGAGATCGTTGTGAGTTCGCGTTTGTATTTAATTTCTCATTTGAATATGCGGGTGTTAACCTAATTTTGATTTTTGTAGCAATTTGGACTTCTGTAGTAATGGCTTCTACTCAAAACGATGGAATAGATGAGTTGAAATACTAGATTGTAAATTACGTAATTGTATTTGCCTCCAAATAATAATCATCAAATTTGGTTGTTTTTACTGATTTCTCGTACTTGAGGATGTGGTTATTTTGTTGTTTTTAGATAATCTACATTTGAGGATGACATATGTGATGGTATTTGTTGTTAAATACCAACCATAGAGGAGGTATGAGGTGAAATACAAGAATTGTGAATAAGTTTGTTGTATTTAGCTTCAAATACCAACCATAAAAATAAGAGCTGCAAATTTAGTTGATAATATGTTCATGATTCATGAGACAGACAATATTGTTATCTGAACTTATTAGCTCTAGCAATCATTGGTATTTAAAAGATCATAAAGCACTTGAAACTACATTATCGTTATCTGTGCTAATCTAATTGTAACCTAACATGAATGCTAAATTATGCTTAATTTTACTTCATTTGACCAATATGATAAGTATTTATAGATATTTGCCTCATTGTACAAACCCTCAAAGCACAAGTGGAACTCAAAAGTAAATGTGAAGTGTTTGCATTTTTGAGGAATAATCTTCCAGCATCTGTGGTGAAGAAGCTTAAGGAAACAGTGTTCAAGCAGTTTTTTAAGGCACCGTCATTGATCATATGCAGTCAGCTCCTACACACATTGTTGAAGCAAGAATTGTCACAAAGAGACGGGAACGCGACAAAAATCAATGTTGGAGGAGCAGTGCTCGCCTCAAGTTCGAGAATTTTATTGTTATTTCTAGTTTTCCCTTGTATAACATGTCAAATACCTTATAGGTTTCAAGTCAAATATGTTTTGTGATTCCAAATAGCAACTCAAAAGCGTGACGTATTTGAAGTCAAATACCTTATATAAACGATACAATTAAAGAAAAAAACTTAAATAACATTTGATGCTTGGAGATAACTTGGGTAATGAAGATCAAATACCTTGTACATCTTACGTTTGGGATTATGAACATATTCTGAAAGATGTATTCTTTAGTTAATTTGGTCTTTAATAATATTGATTTTTTTAATAGTATTTGATATCTAATACCTTCTAAGTGCGAGGCATTGAACCACCAATACTTTCTATAGTTCATCAAAATAAGGTATTCGAGCTACAATGTCACTCCAATACCTTATGTAACCTTCAATACACTTTCAAGTACATTATATTATTCATGATTGGATTGCAAAAAATAAATCAAGATATGATAATTATTGAATAAAAATTAATATAGAATTGAAGAACAAACAAAGTCACAGATGAAATGATATTAAAATAAAATGTAAAAAATAGAAAAGAAAGCGAAAATTGTCATGGAACGTGATCTATGTGAAATGGGAATTGAATTTGGATAAAAAGAATCCCGTGATTTGAGGGAAGCAAATTATTTCAAATCAGTAACTGTCATTAAAATGTTTATTACTAACTGATTAATTAAAAAATGGATTAATTAATATCAATTAATAGGAAGACAAAAGTGATATGAAATCCGATAAAAGTGATAAAAACTTTAAAAACTTGGTATTGTGTAAGTTGGTTTTAAACGGCTGGTAAATCTTACAATTTCCCAACAATACCAATAACTTTGTGGACTTTAAGGGAAATTGTACTGGGTACTGATAAAGTGACCTTGCTTTTTATTTTTATTGACTAACATATTTTATTAATAAATTTACATAACTTTTTTCTTTTTCTTTTTTACGGGATTCGCTTTTCTTTTCCCAATTTTGTTTCATCTCCTTTATTCTTCCTTCCCTCTAGACCTGTTCGTGGCCGGGTTGGGTCGGGTTCGGACCGGGTCCGACGGGCTTTTCATGAAGAATGGTAATCTCAAACCCGATCTAATCTGTTTAAATTCTTTTTGGGCTCAGGTTGGGCTGAGTTCGGGTTGGACTGGATCGAGTTTCGGATTCAAAAAATAAAAAATATAAAAAACATCATAATAATGTTACATCAAAATTTTATTACAAATTTAATATATTATATATATTTTATATGTAAATGTACATATTTAATGAAAAATACATTACGTTTACCTATAATAATGTAAGAAAACATGTTTTATCAATAATATTTTCATTTCCTACATTAGATTATTAAGAATTATATACTATGTATATAAAAACTTTATTTTATGAAAAACTTATACGGGTTGGGCGGCTCATTAGGATTTTAGCCTAATCCTAAACCCGACCCATTTATGATGCGGGCTTCACTAGGTTTGAATCGGGCCAAAAAAATTCACAAATATGAAGTACAATACTCATCTCAAATGCTTCAGGTTCGGGCGGGCCAGCAAGCCCGCGAACCGGTCTATCTATTCCTCCCTCTTCCTTCTATGTCCCGCCGAAAATCGATTATCGGTGCCGACTATAATTCTCCGCTGTTCACCGTCGCCGAATAAAAAGATCTGCTCCTCTGATCTCCGTCACGCCCGAGCTGGATCTTGCCGTTTTCTAACCGCCGGCGTTTAGCGTGCCATCCTCCATTGTCGGATCTCACCGTTCCTTCGCCAGATCTGGTAGCCCGCCGTCGTCGGATCTTGCTATCCCGTGCCGGAGCTCGCCGTTTCCGACTCACCGGTGTTTAGCTCGCCTTCCCTCCATCTGCCGGATCTTACCGTCCCGCCGCCAGACCTGGTCGTTTCCCGACCGCGCTTCAGCTCGCCGTCGCCGGTTTCGTCGGATCTCGCCAAAAAAACGCGGATCCGGCGAAAAACTCAAATTGCCGCCGGATTTCGACTCCCTGCCGACGTTCTATAGTTCGCCATCGGTTCACTGGAGATCGCTGTCTTGCCTCCAGTGCTCACTGTCCTGCCGCCGTTTTTTGTTTGTTGCCGATGTCGCCAGGAATTCGCCGGAGTTGAAGAATCGGGAATCCCGTAAAACTATATAAAAAAAGCCTTGTTTCTCACATTTTTAAGAATTAATATCTTATGGTCTTAGATTAGACTCAAATTGTAGTATTTATGTGAAATGCCCGACTTTAAAGTGTAGCTCACTAATGGAGTTTAACTCAATTAATTTGAACTGATTTTCTTGTAAAGTCGAATCTTTTGTGCTTGAATCATCATGGGACCAATGTTATCGAAACCGTACCGGACATCATACCGGTGAAGTAAATGGTACGTGGTATTACCGGTACAACCAGTATTATTAATAGTATTACCAAACTATGAATTTTTAAAAATATTTATAAATATTAGTTACTTGAGATAAGGAAATAATTAAAAAAGATAAATTTATGAAAAAATTAAATACACATAGAAAGAATTATTTATTGATATTATTTCAAGGTGAAGACTATGACGACTTTGTTTTTTTCAAAGTTACCATTACTTTGTCCCTCATCACCATTGGATTAGTGAGATGAAATTCAATCCAATGGTGATGGTGACAAAGTAAATTAAAAACAAAATCACCATGTCTTATTTTAAATATTTTGTTCTTCAATAGAAAATTAAAATTATGGAAAATTATTCAAATTTGTTTCCGCAAATCTCACATATTATTTATAGCAAAATTCTATTAATAATAAATCTCAAATATTGCACCCCATAATTACTCTAACTAATTAATTAACTTGACACGTTTACCTAGACAACACCTTTACATATTCC
>CAOJBJ010198965.1:0-11772 GCA_948291685.1 Euphorbia celastroides
GAAATGAAGAAGTTTCTATGTGAAGAACAAACGTTTTTGGAGCCGAATACTCTACCTGTGACACAAATACCGCTCCAAAACAAGCTAAGTTTCCTCTTCCCTACTTTTATTTAATTTTTATGTAATTATCACATGCTTTAAATGCTTATATTCTTTTTGATAATTACAAAGGAGGAGAAGTAGCATGATATATCTTGTATATGGGCTAACACGAGTAAATCAAAAAGTCTTGTCACCAAGGCGATAAGAGCCTAAGGAAATTGGTATTTAAGTGAGACCGCTTGTGACTCCACCAATTTCTTGGGGACTTTTGGATAAATACTTAGAGAATATACATGGTATATCAAGTGACATACAAATTGAACTTAAAAATTTGAAATTTTCTCATGATATTACTAAATTGTTATTATATTTCCGTTGTGCAGATAAATTTCAAAATTAAGTTCAAGAAGAATTCCTACAAAGCTTCCGAATTACAAATCGAGCATATACTCAAAGGGAGCTTATGTGAAAGGAATCACATATTCAGAGGGAGCTACACTGTGTTTATCTTACAGTCCCTGAAGAAAAGGAAGACTTTGTTAGTAGGCCATCACTCTTCAACAAGATATATAAAAAAGGGTTATAATCATCAAAAAGAGGGAAATTGTTGAGTCTAGTTTTGATGATTACAACTAAAGGCGACAAAGCACTGATACTATATTTTGATTAATTAAATACTAAGTTAAACGGTATTAATTACATCAAAATATATAACATCTGAAGATGCTACAAATGAAGAATCGAAGAATTGATGGCTAGAAGAAACTACGCTACTAAACAGGGTTGGAATAAATATGGAGAAAGTGCTAAGCAAAGCAAAATGGAAGTCGTAAGGAAATATGACATTGGTGAACAAAAGATTCTCGGTTGAAAAAGTCACCGAGAGGAAATAGTAAAAACATCACCAAAGCTTGGAAGCCACCAAAGTTTGATTTGGTGAGAAAGTCACCACGAGATGAAAAAGTTAGAGAAGGCACCAAGCAAGACAACACACCAAGCAAGGATGACAATGCACCAACACTTGATGGTTGAATGAGTCACCTGGTTGAGAAAGTCACCATAAGTACAACGGTCATATTCCAACGGCCATATCATAACGGACACTTTCTAGCGGTCATATTACAACAGACACTTTCCAACGGCCATGCTCCAACGGACACTTTCCTAATCACTATAAATAGGAATCAAGATTGAAGAACCAACTCAGAAGACACAAAGCAAAATTATATCTAAGAGTTCTTCATTGATGTGATGCCATGTGTTTTTATGCTACTATATGATGTTCTATTATTAATCATGTTCAGTTTACTATGCTGCTATATGCTCTTTGTGCCCCTTCTGATGCGTTATTTACCTATATAATAGTTGCATATGCCTACTTGACTTTTTGACATGATACTATGAAGTGACACTTAACACAAAGTGAGCATGCTCAAAGTCACACCTACTGCTCACAATGAAAGTTTAAGTAAACACTTTGACTTCAGTGATGCTAGAATGACAGTGAAGTCACTTACTTAGTACTTGTTTTGATAAAAAGTTTTTAAATCAATCAAACAAGTAACATTCAAGAATTACTTGAGGAATCAGTAAAAATTCTGAGATATCAAGGAATCATTTTGAGAATCTGTCACAAAAATGGAACCTTAATTAGTTTCATTATTACTCTTTCAGACTCAAATGGAATCTAACAAAAGATAAGAAATCTATCCTATCTTCTTTTATGCTTGAGTTTTCTTAAAAGAGAAAAGAGAAAACTGCTATCAGGACATGAATTGTGACAAATCAAAGGTCAAAATCTTTGAACACGTAAATAGCAGAATTGAGAAAGTGGCAATCTCAGTTTAATATATCTCATCTATCTCTTAAAAGAATCTCCGAACAGGAATTCAAAGTAGAAAAGGGATAAAACTTATCTTAATGAAAAGATCCATGAACCTCGATCATCACAATTGCCAATTTCCCCTTGCTACATAAAAGTGTAGATCTCACATGCTTGAAATCTAAGAATTCAAAGGGAAAATGATTGATTGATCTTAAATAAGCAACAACAGTGAATAAGAAAGATGAATTTCATCTTCACAGAATGTTAGACCGAGTTTAAGCCCTAGATATCATCGCTTGAATGGTTCCAGTTCTAAGCACATAATCTAGGAAATTGAGAGTTTCAATGATTACTCAAACTCAGTAAGCTGATAAGTGAGTAAAATTGAGATTAAAACTCACCTTATCATCAAAATTGAGTTTAGATCTCTAAATTGAGAAATTAATCTTCGATCTGGGTAATTCACCAAGAAGATTTGGGGTTAAGAGAAAGCCAAATGATGAATCTGCAATCAAGATTCAAAGCATGATGAATCTGATTTCAAAGAAAAATTAGATCGGAAAGAGGCAAATACCTAATTCAGTAAATTGATGAGTAACGTTGCATAATCAATTTCAAAAATGAACTCTTCTGTCTTGGATCTGAGAAATGACACCATGATTGCGAAGCATATGTCTGAATTCAAACACAAAATTGATGAAAATCAATAGTTTGATAAGATTCATAAAACAAGATTCTTGCTACAAAAATGTCTCAATTTCTAGTCGGATTGATTGAAATTTGGAAATTAGGAAGACTCAACGAAGAATCTTGCAAAGACCTTGGATAATCCTTTGATATAACAGTCAATGTTCATCGATGGAATTTTGGATTTCAACTGATAGAGAAGACTTGCGAGATTAGTCTTCTTCGAAGGATCAAGGGCACAACAAAATGAGTCTAACTCATTAATCTGTCAATCAGGCTTCACCTAATTACCCAAGCCCATTGGAGATTATGATCTATTTGGCCCTCTGTTGAATATAAGCCCAAAATTAACAAACGCCTACTCTTAACCACTTTTGGACTATTCTCTTCAAAACTTCGAAAAATCTTTCACAAGTCCAATTGTTGAAAAGCCCATTTATTTTCATGGGCTATTTGTCATTCATTCTAATGATGTAAGTCCAATTCAAAGGCCCCTTTCCTCAAATTTTAAATTCTAAATTTTTGGGCCATTTCAATCTTCACATACTTCATCCTAAAGGCCATAAAATTTCTCATTAGGCCTCACTACAATTTGAGTCGAAATGAAGAAGTTTCTATGTGAAGAACAAACGTTTTTGGAGCCGAATACTCTACCTGTGACACAAATACCGCTCCAAAACAAGCTAAGTTTCCTCTTCCCTACTTTTATTTAATTTTTATGTAATTATCACATGTTTCTAATTGTTTATATTCTTTTTGATAATTATAAAAGGGGAGAAAAATAGAGCTTGATATATCTTGTATAAGAGCTTTCATGAGTAAATCAAAAGTCCTGTCACCAAGGCGATAAGAGCCTAAGGAAATTGGTATTTAAGTGAGACCGCTTGTGACTCCATCAATTTCTTGTGGACCTTTTGATAAATACTTAGAGAATATACATGGTATATCAAACATATACAAATTGAACTTAAAAATTGAAATTTTCTCATGATACTACTAAAATGCTTTTATATATCCGCTATGCAGAAAAATTTCAAAATTAAGTTCAACGATTCCTAAAAGCTTCCAGAAGATAAAGAGACAAATTGAGCATATACTCAGGGAGAGCTTATGTAAAAGGAATCACATATTCAGGAGGAGCTACACTATATTTATTATACATTCCCTGAAGAAAAAAATACTTTGTTTCGCCAGCAACTGCGCTTCAACAAGATATATCAAGAAGAGTTGTAATAATAAAAAAGGGGGAGATTGTTGAGTCAAGTTTCGATGATTACAACTAAAGGCGACAAAGTACTGTGCTAATATTTTGATTAATTAATATAATATTAATTATATCAAAATATACACCAACTGAAGAAGCTACAAAAGAAGAATTGAAGACTAAACGTGCAAGAAGAAAATACATTGCTGAATAAGTTGGAATCAATGTGAAGAAAGAGCTACACAAGATAGAAAGTGCAAAGATGGATGTGACTACCTCAACAAAACTTCTGGTGCACCAAAAGATGACAAGCTCACCAAAAGTTGACATCTGCACCAGAAAGTAACATCCTCACCAAAAGTTGACAAGGTCACCAAAAGTTGACAACTTCACCATAAAGTGACTAGGTCACCAATGCAACTACCATATTACAACGACCACTTTCTAAAGGCCATATTACAACGAATACTTTATAACGTCCATATTCTAACGGACACTTTACAACGGCCATATTCCAACAAACACTTTTCTCATCTCTATAAATAGAGATCAAATGAGACATTTAACTGAAAGGTTTTGTGGTTCAGTCCGTGAAAACAACAACTGAAGAGGTTTTTATAGTTGCAACTGGAAAAGTTATTGGGTTCTGATAGTTGCTCCCAAAAAAGCTATTGGGTTAGTTCTAAGCCCGCAAAAGAACTGTAAGGGTTTGATACTTGCGCCTTGGAAAAAGTATCAGGACTTAGAAAAAGTATCAAGAAGGGTTTGTTTTCTACCCGTAAAGAAAACAGAGTGGAACTCTCAAGTCAGGTCAACTTGGGAACTAACGTAGGGAGGTACCCGAACCAGTATAAATCTCTGGTGTATCAATCTCTCTAACCTTACTCTTTTACTTTACTGCAATTTATATTTCATGTTCATAATATTAACTGCAGTATTTATTTATTTAAGAGATTGATAAAAACAAACTCTAAGTAGTCTTTCAAAAAGTTCTGTCACCCAAGCGATAAGAGCTTAAGGAAATTGATTTTTAAGGTAGACCATGTCCACCAATTTCCTGAGAACTTTTTGAAACGATGAAAAATTGTCTTGAAGTACTATTCACCCCCCTTCTAGTACTTCGTCAGCCATTCTGGGGCCAACATCGGAGTTAGCCTGTATGACTCTGGCATTCCTAATTCTTTCACCCTTCCCAACCTTAAGAAAAATGTCGAGAATTTGAAAATTTTAAAAGGTGAAAATGTAATGTTAGAAATTTATATATAAGTAGTGCATATTTGCTCACTCTTATATGTGGAGAAATTGTAGGGAGGTTCTGGAATTTAAAACACCTTCCATTGAGATCGTGACAAGCGGATGAAAGAGATTGAAAATACATACTTGTTATAATCTCAACCGAAGAAATTTTTAGAATCCGATTCTCTTTAAAATTTGTCATAGAGTTCGATGAATTTAACTCCATTTAAGACCCGCAAAAGTTCTAGAAGAGGAATTCATATGCAGGTGATGTAAAGTAAATAACTCCAAAGCTCGGTGCCACAGAGGCAAAGGGAAAAGTGGGTCCAAAATACGGCATACATGATGGATGATAAGAAAAGAGGAAAAGTAATTTCAAGAATGTGAAATGTACAAATCCCAAAAACAATTATTTGGCTTTAATTTGTGGAATGTGTTTGGCCAAACTAAATGGATGATAGATGCGAAGACAACATATGGTCACACCATTAATAATCTCATAAGGTACAGAGTGGTCGTTTTAATGCTAAGGTTGAGGTACCATGATCATAGGTCACAAACTACATTTATGATGTCCTTCCTTTGAGATATTACTACTTTTACAATTTATGGACATTTCTCAATAATTTCATTATAATTCAAGACATCATGGGCACATTGATTAACCTATTTATTTGTAAAAAAAACTCATCATGAATTAATCCATTCAAGCCATATTTTGATAGGTGCAATGTTTTAATTGTTAGGTTTAGAAATGGTAATTCCATAAGATGTAATTTGTTTTCTTTTTCAACTTCATGCACTATATAGTTATTTAAATGTCAATGGAAAATAGGAGCTGTTAAGAGTAGCTACTAATGGCTAATGTCTTTAACTTAGTGGCTAAAATTGAAAGAATGACATTTAGAGGTTATAAGTTCGAGTCACAATGAGAGATGATTAAAACTAAACCAGTTTTAGTTTTGATGGTAATACTTTGATGGCTAAAATTGAAAGAGTGGTATTATCTATTTTTATGCTATTTAATATATTACTTTTTTCCTAAGTTAAAATTTTGTAATATAATGTTAATAGAATGCATGGTTTATAAAAATAATAAATTGCATAACACACGTGTTAAATGAATGATAAGTACATACGGATGGTATAATTAAAGTTTTGCGTAGCATATGGACAAATAGTTAATAAATAACGTTACCACATAGACAAAATTATTATCTGTATAAAATATTAACATAAACATATAATAATACTACAGAGTCTAGAAGTTGTTTTTTTACCACTCGACTGGTGTCTTATATCTTCTAAATTAATTACTATTTTTGTCTAACTTGAAACTTTATTTTAAATTTGGTCTTTTTCTATATGAAATAGTATATAAGAGTTTGGAATTTCCATTATTCACAAAAAAAAAATGTTTGAAATTTCAAATCCAACTGATTTGATATCAAATTTATTTCATTGGTTAATCAATATAACTACTTGTCTTGAAATTTCTTGAAAATACGTATGTTTTGTAAGACATCGTAACGGTTTGTCGCTATATTTAAAAATATAATGTTACATCTGAAAAAGTTATTAAAATTTTCTCTTACAACATACCAACAAAATGAATTGCTACTTGTGGGAAAATATAGTTTTAAAAAAAAACTTGTGGGAAAATATATTTTCTATTTCAACTTATAAAGTATATACGACATAATTTCATTTTAAAATAAGTATATAGTAGAGGGGCCTATAATTTTGTTGGTAAAAAATGTGGTAGACAGTCAAAACATGTAAAGCTAATTATTCAATCTTCCATAAAGTATATTTTTCATATCAACTAAAAACTCAGAAAATTTAATATTTTTCTTAAAAATCTAATTATTAATTTTTTTCCCTTAAAGAGGCTTATGTTAGTGTCACATTTTTTGGACCCTTCATTAGTCATCATTGCCAGCTTTTGGACAAGAAGGAAAGTGGTCACCATTTATAACACTATCATTTTTTTTCCAAAAATTATCAAAAACACGTATTTTTTAATTTTTGATTTCACTAATATAAATCGATATGCGATTATAACTATCAATAGTCTGTTTATGTTTATTTTTTTGTCGGAGTGCAATTCCAATAAATTGCATTTATAGACATTTTTCTTATAAAAATAATCTTTAACTTTTAACAAGTATTTATTACCACACTAATTAATTATGAACTCCTTATTTGCTTTTCCAAATTGAAATCTATCGATTATATAAAAAGCTTAAAAATGGAAATTCTGAAAAAATAAAAGTCCAAAAAAGCAATATGAAACCTGCACTAAAAAAAAAGCTAATGTGAAATTTCTTAGCAATCAATCATCGATAGCTGACATCCCTTCAATTATTAACAAAATTCCAACACAATTTTTATTTCCTATATTTAAATTAACTAAAATGAATAATCTGGCATATGCTTTTGCGTATGAGATTGTGTTTGAAAGAATAAGACATAACAAAACAAACAAAACAAAATGTCTAGTTGTGAATTGGAGAAAAAAGCCAACTAGCGAGGCAAATTTTAGTGCCAAGTTTGTACTCAATCTCATGTGCTGTTCCTTTCTATATGATTATTTCCTTTCCGAAAATAATTAAAGACTGAATTAACTGAAACAATTTAAAATATTGAAAGTGTATTATTGACTATAACTTGTGTATCGAGGGTTACTAAGTATTTATCGGAAAAACAAAATTCAACCCAAAAGACTTCAGATTTTTTAGGGAAATCAGCTCGAATTAGGCTTTGTGGAAATATTATTAGGCTTCCGAATTAGTTTGGTGTAATTATGTACCAAATTTCCTGTAAATGAATTTTAGGTCTTGCAATAGATGTGCAAATCTCACAAATAATTTAAAGCAGTATGATTTTTTTTTCATGTTCTCACATCGTGCTACCAACCAACTTATTAATAAATATACAGTTGTAGATTGCAACGGACATAAAGGACAAAAAAGATTGAATTATTAAAGATTATAACATTGCACGATCACCAAACTGAACTCATTAAACTCAAACAATTATTCACACGTTTTGACTGGTTGTGTCAAAATGCCACCAAAGTCAACCAATCCTTTATTCAACTAATTTATTATCACCTAATAAATATAATGAAAACATTTTTATTATATTCATAAATTTGTATTCTATGGTATTTTTTCCAATCATTCATTATAATTTTATTCACATTTAAGTTCTTTATTTATATAAGGGTAGTTAGAGAAAAAATGTGCAATTATATTAAAAATTATTATTGGACAAATAACAAAGTTAAGATAAAATGGCTAAAGTGACTACTAAAATAGACTGAATGGAACATCATTTTATGAAGGTCTAATACATCGAGACCTCCTTGAAGTTGTCCCGAATAGCCTCGCTCTCATAAATTTTCAAAAGTTCCTCTCGCCCCCTTAAACTTGTTCATAAGAGCCTCTCAAGTCTCACCCCCTAAATTTGTCTAAAAAGTGCTTTTAAATCCAGGAATTTCACGTGTCAACTTATGATTGGATAAAAAAATGAAATCTTGGAAAAGTCAAACCAATTAAAAGTCAATACATGATACTTAGGAGGCAAAATGGTGCATTTTAGTAAGTTGAAAGGGGCTAAAAGGTACATTTTTGCGAGTTCAGGTGGCGAAAGGAACTTTTAAAAGTTCGGGAAGGCGATGGACTATTCGAGACAACTTCAGGAAGGTCCCAATACATTAAGCCTCTTATAAATTAAAAACGCGTATCGATCTAGACCTCAAATACATATAATTTGTAGTAATGTAAATGTTTTGGCTTGAATTCTAGATTATTATTATTATAAAAAAATGAACCTCCTTATACCCCTATGTTGCTTTTTACAGTACATTTGGTTGTTTTTAAAGATAAAATTTAAATATATTAAAAGTAATTATATCAGACATTTTTTATATAATATTTTTATTTTTAATCAATTTACTTATATTTGCTTTGCTTTTATTTAATTAAATTTTTAATTTTAATTTTTGTTTCGTTTCTCATTTTATGCATCCTCTTCATATTTCACAATCAAATATTATATCTCTTAATTAATGTGGATTTTTGAAACTTAAAATCATCATATCTTTCAAACTAATTGATTTTCTTGACTTGTTTTTTAGAATATTTTATTCGCTTTATTTTTATCTTTAAAATAAAAACCATGTTGATATATTTTTAATAAATTAGTTTTTATAACTTCCTATAACATCCTGTAATTTCCTATAATCTCCTATAGTGTCATATAATCTTATACATTACAATTTTGAAATAGTGCGCAACTTTTAGTAACCCTTAAAACCTAATTTTATGCATTTAAAAATCTTATAATCTCCTATAATATCTCTTATAATCTTATACATTAAACTTTCTAAATTTTTCGCAACTTCCAACAGCCTTATAACCTCATTTTTATGTATTTAAAAGTCTCATAATGTCCTACAAACTCATATAATATCATATAATTTCCTATAATCACCTATAATGTCCTATAATATCCTATAATCTCCTTTAATATCCTATAACCTCCTATAATGTCATGTAATTTTCTATAATGTCTTATAGCTTCCTCTAATTTCCAATAGTCTCCCATAATGTCTTATAATCTCTTATGATGTCCTGTAATTTCCTATAATGTCCTATGATTGCCTATGATCTTCTATAATGTCCTATAATCTTATGTATTACAATTTTGAAATAATGCGCAACTTTCAATAACCCTCGTGGCCTCATTTTTACGCATTTAAAAATCCTATAATGTCCTATAATATCATATAATGGCTTATAATCTCATATAATGTCTTATGATCTCATACATTAAACTTTTCAAATTTTGTGGAACTTCCAACAATCCTTATAACCTCATTTTTATGAATTTAAAAGTCTTATATTTCCTATAATGTCCTATAATATCAAGCATTTGAATTTCGAACTTTATATTTTTGTACTCTTATAATGTCTTATAATCTCATCTTTTTGATTTAAAGTTCATTTGTTACCTCATGTATATGCATTCAAACATCCTATAATCTTCTATAATAATATGATGTTCTTTGTAACCTCTCATAACTTCATGTTTTTTTAATTTGAATGTCATATAACTTCATGCAACATGTTTATCCACTCACATCGTTCTATAATCTCCTCTAATATCCTATAATGTCTGATAATCTCATATCCTACAATTTAAGAATGCTAATGGTTTGATTTATTTGCATTCCATCCTTTGAACCCAATCATAAGTAGAGGTCGAGCCATCGACTCTAATGATTATTAAAGTAGTTCCAAATATATCAAAATCTAACTACTTGACTACATAAATGCTCATTGACTGCCAACGACAAAGTCGTTCTATTCATGACAAAGCTAACAATTCTTCAAATTGGAAAAAACACCATACCTCTACAACACAACGCTTAAGAATCCATTACAGCTGGACTAAAATAAGGCAGTAGCAGTCAACAATAATGAAAATAATATAATACAAAGCAATAAAAAACAAACCCCCATAATTCAACTACAAAGTGCAGACAAACTCTAGTGCATCCTTTTGTCGCCCCACCAAAGATCGATACAGACACAACTTGTCCACTTTCTAGGCAACATCTGCACTAAAATCTCGTGACTTCAACCATTGTGACTTCTTTTAACATGTCTTTATCTCCTTTAGGGTTTTCGATGTTGTAAGGGCTTTCAATGTCTATGTCTTCAGGCCACATTGAAAGAACCGCTCAAATGTCCATTTCTTTAGCTTGATTGATTTGATCTCTCCCCCATTTTAATCACTTGCTTAATCTTTGCATTACAAGACAGACAACTTGAAAGAACAACAATGGTTGATTTTTGTCCTATGTTTTAGCAAAAGTTGCAAAATCACAATCATAAAAAAGCTCAACGAACCAAACTAATTGCTTGCGATTGGATGTGTTCTTATTGGATAGTTATGATAGAATTTTTCAAAATTTAAGGATTACTAGATTAGTGCTCCGTGCATCGCACGGATAGATGGTTTATAATCATATAAAATTAAAACAAAAACAGATTTAGAATCTATATATTACAAAAACAGCAACACAAAATATTGTTTTTTCCTTTTTAATAATTACGGAAAAAGAAAAATATATTCATTTCACTTTTACTGTACACGAAATATACTAAAATAATTTAACTGTTCAGTCATATTTAACAAAAAAAACATAGATAGAAATACATATACTTAAATCAATAAAATGAAATAAAAATGCTTTACAAAATTAATAAATCCAAAGTTCAACCACTTCAACCATTTTATTATCTTAGCTATAAAATCAAATACAAAGTCAATTAGAATGAATGAAAGTACACAATGATAGTCTACCAAATTAATTCAACAACGAAAAATTACACCATAAATAAATGAAAGCTTAAAGTAGTAAAAAAACTAAATATATTTATAAACCATGAATTGTATAATATCTAATACATTTAAAATTTACAATTATTCAAGGAGTGGGACAACTAAATATATTTATAAACCAATATATAATCAATTATTATTATTTATATTTATTTTTAGAATTTTATAAAAAGGGTATTTGAATGTAATGCTACGATTTTTAAATGTATTTTGTGAATTCTAAATACAAAATATACTTAGTTTAAGTTAAAATGAGTTACTTACTCACAATTTTTTTCATTCTGTTATTCTCTAGAAAACAAAATGTTCAAGTCTACTTTAATATGATGGAACCACATGCGTATATTGAATCCTAATAAAA
>CAOJBJ010199105.1:0-11025 GCA_948291685.1 Euphorbia celastroides
TTTACACTATTGTTATGAGAGTATTATACCATTTTTTATTAGGAATAATACTTTCACGTTGTTTTGTAAAATTATTATCCCATCTTTCAGTAAGGTATAATACTTTTACATTGTTTTTGTAAAAGTATTATCCCAATTATTAAAAAGGTATATCACTTTTACACTATTGTTATGAGAGTATTATACCATTTTTTATTAGGAATAATACTTTTGCGTTGTTTCATAAAATGATTATCCCATCTTCCAGAAAGGTATATACTTTTAAACTGTTGTTGTAGAAGTATTATCCCAATTATTAAAATGGTATATCAATTTTACATTATTGTTATGAGAGTATTATACCATTTTTCTTAGGAATAATATTTTTCCATTGTTTCATAAAATTATTATCTCATCTTCCAGTAAGGTACAACACTTTCACACTGTTGTTGTAGAAGTATTATCCCAATTATTTAAAAAGGTATATCACTTTCACATTATTGTTATAAGATTATTATACCATTTTTTTTATTAAAAATAATACTTTTATGTTGTTTCATAAAATTATTATCCCATCTTCCTGTAAGGTATAACACTTTTACACTGTTGTTGTAGAAGTATTATCCCAATTATTCAAAAAGTATATCACTTTTACACTATTCTTATGAGAGTATGATACCATTTTTTTTATTAGGAATAATACTTTTATGTTGTTTCATAAAATTATTATCCCATACCAATGGGGTTTGGTCCCAGTGGTAAGCAGCTTGGTATCACTTAAGCAAGGTCTCGAGTTCGAGTCTTGTGGATGTAAAAAATCCCTATTGGGAGACTCACCCACCATAGCCAGGTGTGCGACCCGGGTCGTATCTGGATGTAGTCGGAGCAAAGCTCTGGTGAACCAGATGGGCAACCAAAAAAAATAAAATAATTATCCCATCTTCTAGTAAGGTATGACAGTTTTACACTGTTGTTGCAAAAGTATTATCCCAATTATTAAAAAGGTATATCACTTTTACACTATTGTTATGAGAGTATTATACCATTTTTTATTAAGAATAATACTTTTACATTGTTTCATAAAATTATTATTCCATCTTTCAGTAAGGTATAACACTTTTACACTGTTGTTGTAGAAGTATTATCCCAATTATTCAAAAAGTATCACTTTTACACTATTATTATGAGAGTATTATACAGGAATAATACTTTTACGTTGTTTCATAAATTATTATCCCATCTTATAGTAAGGTATGACACTTTTACACTGTTGTTGCAAAAGTATTATCCCAATTATTAAAAAGGTATATATCACTTTTAAACTATTGTTATGAGAGTATTATACCATTTTTTTATTAGAAATAATACTTTTACATTCTTTCATAAAATTATTATCCCATCTTCCAGTAAGGTATAACACTTTTACACGGTTGTTGCAAAAGTATTATCCCAATTATTAAAAAGGTATATCACTTTTACATTACAATATAATAATTTTCACATCATAATGTAAAGTGAGGTGTATATAGAATGGATCATGAATCATTATCAACATATTGTTTCTTGATTTTTGCCTATAATTTAGAATTATATAATATTGATGTTATGTCAGATGTGAAGTTAACATTGAAAAGAAAAACACCAAAATTGTAAGCATCTTTTGGGCATTTCAACAAAGAGTTGATGGGCATTCAACCTAATACCAAAATTCACAAACGAACAGACATAAACTCTAAATCAATTCACGCTATTGCAAACAAAACCTCTCAATTTTCATCAAACAATAAAGCGTGAAAGGCAAGCATATTTCACTTGATTCAATGTCAGTCACTCGTAATCACATTAACTTGCGTTCTTCGGTGAATTTCTTACAAAGTCAACCTCATTTCCCCAATTCAAACCCAAAAATGAGAATTTGCTATTGCCTAGCTGCAAGCAAACACTTGAGTTGAAAAAACTCCCTGGAGCTCAAATTGAGCGAATCCAAAGCCCTAAAAACTCAATTAGTATTCGAACGGGCAATTGGGAATGAAGACGCAACATAATTGAAAGAAGAAGAGATGGAGAGGATAGGAGAAATCAAGATGCAGGAAGGAGTTGATACGTCGGACTTCATTTCAATGAAATGGAGTCGATGAAGTGGAGTCGATGTCCCTTCATCGTTGAGAAGAAGGAAAATGGAAATCCCGTAAAAGTATGATAAATCATGTATGTCTATGGTTTTTAATATTGTAGTGGGCTTTTCTATTAATTGTTAGGCACAAGCCTTAGATTAGGCCCAAAAGTATAGTGCTATTTCAGTTTCGCAACTTAAAACAAAAAGATGTCTGTAAATTGGTTCATTGAAATTGATGCAAACTTAAAAATTGACTACCTATAAAGACAAAGAACTTCTCAAAGGAAATTTTCTTTATAAAGCTTACCAAGACACATTTCCAGATCAATAGCGATTTTTTACTTATTCCCTTAATGACTCGAATCAACGACTTATTAGGTGTAGGTAAAATTGCTTACCACTGAGCTACATTTCGTTATCAAAATGTTAAATTGCACCATATCAACACACTTTTCCTTGTTAATCTCTTTCTTTGATTTCTTTAATAAGGATTACACTCATTATTGTTATTAAAGTTCTTCTATAACACACACGCATCTCCGTTCAATGCTCATTTCAAACACGACTATGTGATTGTTCAAATTAAATATAAGGGCAAACTTACTACTAAATTGATCTTTTTAGCAAGTGGACTTCCCGAGAACTTCTTCAACACATGTATTTGTTCTTTGACATTGAATATATAAACTTATCATTCAAATGTTTAGTTACAAATACTTACTTTTTGCTATTCAGAATTAAAATTAAGAATAAAAACTATTGACAGTAATAAATAATAATACTTCAAACTCGAGCCTCAACTAATACCTCATAGAAGTTAGTAACTGTCTTAGAAGTTAGTAACTGTCACTACTTATTACATGTCACTGCGTTAAGGGATTGTTTAGATTATGATCATAGTTGTTGTTTTTGAAAGATAGTCTCACAAATTTTTTATATAACAACAGTTTTTGACTTTTAATTATAAGTATTGATATTTCATACTAATAAATAAAAAACTCTTATAGCTGCTTTCCCAAAATTAAAATTTGCTATTTATAGGGAAGTTTTAAGATATAGTTTTCAGAGAAAGCAATCCCAAACAAATTCTTATTGTTATGCAAATTATTTAAACTTACAAGTTCAGGTTAATTGATGAAGTTTACATTTGACAAAATGAATACATATGAAAACACATAATTAGAGACCTAACTATATGACTTCTAAGAAGCAATTTAAGGGGAATACAAGCCAAGTATGAAGTTCATTGTCTGCTAAATATATTTATAGAGAAGAATGAGAAATTTTACCTGTAATTAAGTTCCGAGGCGAATGCTTGTAACTTAAGTAAAACTAATGCAATGAACCAGATATAGTTAAAAATTAGCAAATATGGTTAAGAAAATTAATTACAAACATTTAACAATAGATTGAGGTATGCCACCATCAACCCTATTTTTGCACATAACAATTAACAAATACCACTAACTTTCCATGGCCATGACTCTTTCTATCTCTTTTTCATTCCCACACAAAAAACCTTAATTTTGGCAACATCAAAATACAATTCACTCCCAATTTAATTGTTTTTTATATTTTTATTATTTATGGAATATTATTATTCCTCAAAACCCTCCCAATCTTCAATTTTTACAAAGAAAAAACTTTCAAAATCATAATTATTAGCTATTTTTTCATGCTCAATATAATTAATCAAACTTTTTTCTTCTAATTTCTCTCTGTTTCAGGAAAAATTTCTTGATTGCGGCAGTTCTTGATTTTCTTCTCGTTTTTCCATTATTCTGGTTCGTTTTGCAATTGGATCATTATCATTTTCCACTTCTTTTATTTCATTTAATCATTTTGCTTATTGTCATATTGCATTTAAAAATTATCAGAAAAAAAACACCATGTTCTGGTTATATATGCAAGTCTTGTTTTTGTATATTTGATTTGGAACATGCTAACCACAAATTAACATATAATTTTTCATGATTTAATTTTCTTGTTCTTGTCTAGGACAATTAATCACACTTACTAGAATTCCGAATATCAAGGAGTCTAAGCCATGAGGCCCGACTCGTCTCAGGTAACATATCTACATCATAAAATTACTTTTTACTAGTTCAATATGAAATATAATCTTTATTTCATGCATATTTATTTAATTTTGTTATCTTCTCATTTTGATTATGTAAAATTATTTTTTTTGCTTTCGAAGAATTTTATGTCACCAGAAGAAGAAATGGAATATGAATCGAGTATGAGCAAGAGTAGCCAATCGTACACCAGTTCAAAGAAGTCGTCAACTGACGAATCATCGCAAAGTTGCTATAGCTACTCAAAGATCAATCAAAACGTGATGTCGAACCCTTCGTTCGACCCGAAAAAGATGGACCCCACAACCAAGTTGCATGTCAGCTCGACTCCTGCAAGGCCAAACCACGGGCACGGTGGTGGTAGCCGGAGCAATAGCATAGAAAGCTTATCGAGTGGACCACTTAAGCCGCATACAGGCGGAGACTGTCGGTGGGATGCCATTAACTCGGTGAATGCCAAAGGACCGATGGGTCTGAGTAATTTTCGGCTTTTGAAGAGGCTTGGATATGGAGATATAGGAAGCGTTTACCTTGTTGAGTTAAGAAGAACGAAAGCTCATTTCGCTATGAAAGTTATGGATAAAGCATCTCTTGCTAGTAGAAATAAGTTGCTTAGGGCGCAAACCGAGAGAGAGATTCTAGGTCTTCTTGATCATCCTTTTTTGCCTACACTTTATTCGTATTTTGAGACTGATAAATTCTATTGCTTAGTCATGGAATTTTGTAGCGGAGGGAATCTTCATTCACTTCGCCAACGACAACCTTACAAATATTTCACCGAGGAAGCTGCGAGGTATTCTATAAATTTTAGTTCTACTTTGTTCCAAACGAATTTGAACCCTCTCAAGTTTCTACCAAACATGACATGTTAGTTTTGGAGAAGTTTTCGACTCATTTGGAGAATTTACGAGGGTTACTATACATTTATCAGATAATCAAATCTCAAATATTTATTTTGGAATAAAGTATGAATATTTCTCCTACACATAAAAGGAAAAAACTAGAATACTTGAACAGATTCGAATATATCATAAAGAATAGAGTACTTCAGCAAATACGTATAAAAATAGTTCGTAACGATGTATCTATCAGGGGGATGTGGTTTGATATTAATTAGTGTATTTAATTAATTACATTCAATTTGATGATCATTACTTATGTTGGTAGGTTTTATGCCTCGGAAGTATTATTGGCGTTGGAGTATCTCCACATGTTAGGTATTGTTTATAGAGATTTGAAGCCAGAAAATGTCCTCGTAAGAGAAGAAGGCCACATAATGCTTTCCGATTTTGATCTCTCACTTCGGTGCTCTGTAAACCCGACACTTGTCAAGTCGTCATCCACCCACGAAAGCAACGGTGGACTGAATAGAGATCGAGGCATGTTGGACGACGAGTTTGCAGTGCATGGCTGCATGCAACCTTCATCATTCTTCCCGAGAATCTTACCAAGCAGGAAAAACCGAAAATCAAAGACAGACTTTGGGGGAATATTCGTAGGAGGAGCATTACCCGAACTAATGGCGGAACCAACCAATGTAAGATCAATGTCGTTTGTGGGAACACACGAGTATCTGGCCCCTGAAATAATACGAGGGGAAGGGCATGGCAGTGCAGTTGACTGGTGGACATTCGGGATTTTCCTTTACGAGCTACTCCACGGGATTACGCCCTTCAAAGGGCAGGGCAACAGGGCTACGCTGTTCAATGTTGTAGGGCAACCGCTTAGATTCCCTGAGTCGCCTCAAGTGAGCTTCGTTGCTCGAGACCTAATCCGGGGGCTTTTAGTGAAGGAACCGCAAAAGAGAATAGCATACAAACGAGGTGCAACTGAAATCAAACAACATCCGTTCTTCGAAGGGGTGAATTGGGCACTAGTGAGAAGTGCATTGCCACCACATATACCCGAACCGGTTGATTTCTCACAATATGCGAGCAAGGACCCTTCGCCTCCTAACAACAAGAAAATGAGTCGTGTTCAAGGTGAAAAGGCAAATGGTAGTCCGCCTCACCAAGATTCTTCTTATATCGAATTTGAGTATTTCTAAATTCTGACATTCCGAACAAGAAGTTGCGAACCTTAATTAATATAAGATATATAAATACTTTTTTGTGAAAGTGACGGAAAAGTAGATAGAATACAACAAGGCATCTCATCTAGGATGATACCTTGTGCATTTGTAGCAAGGATTTTGGTATAATTCGTTGATTCTTTTGATATGTATTGTTCAGGACAATGAGTGTTGTATATGGAAGTATATTTTTTGCTGTTTTTCTTTTTGAGCCTTTTGAACAAATTCATTAAATTCATATACTGTAATTTTTTTTTATTTCCGATAATATTTGGAAAAATGTTATTTGTGTTTTGTTCATACCGCATTAATAAATATACGTAACTAGGCTCGTTTATAAATCAAGTTTTGTTTTGGTTATATTCAACTCATTTACAATTATATTTACAAACTATTCATTTATAATTTGAGCTGAGCCGGATCAAAATTAAATTGAACGATATGATCAATAAATAAACTACTTGGCTCATTTTTCTTTTTTGATAATAACTACTTGGCAAATTTACTTCTTACTCCCAAATGGAAAATGAAATTTATGGAAATTGCTGAATGTTTTCTTTTTTTAGCGTATTAATTATTGCCGCCGGCACTATATTCAAGCTCTAAAGTAGTATAAACTTTGATCCGAAATCCCAAATCTACAGATCAAAAAAGTCATGGCTTTCGAGAAGATCAAGGTCCGCAATCCCATCGTCGAGATGGACGGTACGTTGACTTCATCTTCTGTTCTTATTTCTTCATCCTCGCCGTATTGATTCTTCTTTGTTTTGGGGAATTTTGACGGTGTTTTTTCTCTCAATTTTATGTTTATTGTTTTGCCTTTTGTTCAAATTCTTGAAGGTGAAGGATTCGCTTGTAGATTTTGGGGAATTTAGCTGACGGATTCTAATTTTGTGTGCAGGTGATGAGATGACTAGAATCATTTGGAAATCAATCAAAGATAAGGTAATTCTCTGCCCTTTTTGGGTTTGAACAATGATACTACAGTTTTCTTTGATGAAATTAGCTGTTTGTTCCTCAATTTGCAGCTGATTTTTCCGTTTCTGGATTTGGACATAAAGTATTTTGACCTTGGACTCCCAAATAGGGATGCAACTGATGATAGTGTTACTGTAGAAAGTGCTGAAGCTACTCTTAAGTATGTGTTATACGCCATTTTCATTTACAATTTCGTTGTTATCACGCTTAGTTTTGTTATTGATGGAAAGAGAATTGCAACTGGTTACCAATTGCTTATGATCTTTGCTTTGCTACCATTTTCCAATAATTGCTGAATTCCATCTCTCCTACATTTTGTAGGTACAATGTGGCGATTAAGTGTGCAACTATAACTCCAGGTATGGATCCTCTATGGCAAGTTGGCAACTTTGCTATGTGATAGTTATTTTGAGTTTCATCAAATTGATTCGATTTAGTTCTGCTTTTTAATAGATGAAACTCGGGTGAAGGAGTTTAATTTGAAAAGAATGTGGAAGAGCCCAAATGGAACTATTCGTAACATATTGAATGGTAACTTTCATGTTTTATTCTATGTCCTCTTCCATTGGAAGCTCTCTCTGTTTTACCTTTCTTTTTCTTTGTAATGATTATGCAAACAATTTTCATATACTACAGGCACTGTTTTCAGAGAACCAATTATCTGCAAAAACATTCCGCGCCTTGTTTCAGGTTTGCAATGATTTCCCGGCATTCGATATCACTGTGTTTCTTCGAATTTTCAGTCGATTTCATTTCACTATGTTTCTGAGAAAAAGGATGAATGTTTTGCTTTCTAGGTTGGACCAAGCCAATCTGCATTGGAAGACATGCATTTGGTGACCAGTACCGTGCAACTGATGCTGTTATACAAGGACCAGGGAAACTTAAGCTGGTTTTTGGTAAATGTTCTATTCTAATGGTGGCCATATGAAGCTTCCTTATTAAGCCACTTTTGGTAGAGAATTGCTGAAATGCTGAACTTATGCTTCTCATTGTATGTTTTTCGGTTTCTAATTGTTTGCTTATCACATCATCTGAAGGAAATGACAAATTCTGCAGTTCCAGAAGGGCAAGATAAGAAGACAGAATTCGAAGTTTATAACTTTGATGGGGCTGGGGGCGTAGCACTGGCGATGTATAACACTGATGAGGTCTTCTTGCTTACTGTATTTCCTTTTTGCTTATCAATTGACAAAAAAAGCTCTGTAGTTTCCCGAAATGAGCAATAACTTTGACCTTTTATTTGACTCGAGTACAGTCTATTCGTGCATTTGCTGAGGCCTCAATGAACACCGCTTACCAGAAGAAGTGGCCACTTTATCTTAGCACAAAAAATACTATTCTTAAAAAATATGATGGAAGGTACTTCCTAATATAGCCCATCGCCTTTTTTTCCATAATAAAGTAGATTTTGCATAACTAATTATTCTAAATGGGCTCTTCCTTCTTTTACTCCTGAAGGTTCAAGGACATATTTCGGGAAGTTTATGAAAACCAATGGAGATCAAAGTTTGAGGCTGCAGGAATATGGTGAGTAACACTTTCAATATTTCGGTGGTTCGGCTAGTTTCTCTACATTTTTCGGTTTCTTACTTCACTAAATTTGTAGGTATGAACATCGGCTCATTGATGATATGGTTGCTTATGCCCTCAAAAGTGAAGGCGGTTATGTGTGGGCTTGCAAAAATTATGATGGAGATGTTCAGAGTGATTTCTTAGCCCAAGGTATGGATCTCCGAGTTCTGCAAACTTGAGCCACATTGACTTTTCTCTGGTTTATATGATTTAATTGTTCTGAGGCTTGATTCTTGAATAATTTTGATATTGTACCAGTTTTAATAACATTAATATTGTCTCAGGATTCGGTTCTCTGGGGCTGATGACTTCTGTGCTGGTACGTGTTCCGTTTTTCCTTTTCTCCGGTTTTTTGTTTTCCTCTTCCGTTTCCTATTTTGACATTTGGGAAATACTGAATTTTAGGTGTGTCCTGATGGAAAGACAATTGAAGCCGAAGCAGCCCATGGGACGGTTACTCGCCATTACAGGGTTCATCAAAAGGGAGGCGAAACCAGCACAAACAGCATAGCTTCAATTTTTGCTTGGTCTCGTGGGCTTGCCCATAGGTATGAAAATACCTCAACTTAACTAAACTTATTAGTATCGATTCAATACCTTAAACATGTTATTAAATATGTTGCAATTTGTTGAAACTTATAAGTCGTGAACTGATATGAACTCATTAATAGTTGTTAGAACTGAACTGAACTGATTTTTCTGAACTGAACTTCAGAATGTGAACATTTATTTACATCAAACCTTAAAATCCAAAACTTGACCATCAGGGCGAAGCTTGATGATAATGCAAGACTGTTGGATTTCACTGAGAAACTCGAGACCGCCTGTGTTGGAGCTGTGGAATCCGGGAAAATGACCAAGGATCTTGCACTTCTTATTCATGGCCCCAAGTGAGAAATTACTTTCTGCATGCCTCATTTTCAAGATCACTTTTCTACTTTTTCAGAAGTGAAAAATTTGGTATTTTTGTAGGGTTTTGAGGGCTCAGTATCTAAACACGGAGGAATTCATTGATGCTGTGGCCGATGAGCTGAGGTCAAGACTTTTTATGAAGGCGAAACTGTAATTCCCTGGCCTCTAATATGGTTTTCTCTCTGTGATAATTGTCATGATCTACGTATCGGGTCTTATAGATGTAGTGTTGTAGATTCTCCACAAATGAGGAGATTCATTGTTATTTTTAAGATGATGACCTGGAGTATTCTGAGTTGATAAGAATTGGAGTCCGAAACTGTTTAATTGGCTGATGTTGCTAGCAATAATGGGTTATTTCCATCTAATAATATGGCCTGGATGGATTTTTATACGTTTTGTTGGATTATATAAGCTATTGCCTTTATGATCATTGAGATTAGGGTTCATTCTTCGTATTTCAATGCGTATTCTCAGATGTCAAATATGACATTTAATATGAACTGAGGATGTTCTAGCTCCTTGTAAACCGATAAGGTCGAGCACACTCAAATTTGCAGTATACTATCTGTTCTTGTGAATGAATATACTCAGTGTAGTACAACTGGTTGGCAAATAAAAGGGATCCAGAGAATTAAAAATAGATTAGAAAGAGCAAAATAGTCAGTTCAGAAAATTACATTTGTGTAATGCAATTTTGAAGAATTGCAGTCAATGTTATTAAAACTGGACCGGGAGTCAAACCGGTGAGATCAACGGTTCACGGTTTGACCGGTTCGATCCGACCGATTAAACTGATTATATATCTTACAATTACGTAAAATGTTCATCTATAAATTATAATTTATATGTAAATATACATTATAAGAATAAATTTTTTAATATATAATAATTTTTTAATGAACCGGATTGACCGGTTCCCGGTTCAACCGGTTGAAATGGTCCGGTTTTAATAACCATGATTACAGTTGAATTTGATAGTTTAATTGTGTAGCTGACATTTCATTAGTGCATAAGTTGTGCATGATTTACTAAATTGTTCAACTATATATACATATTTTCACATTTGAATATTTCAATCAAACATATGAAATAAAATACAATACCAAATATGTGCATTACGCAATTCAGTTTTTAGTCCAACTTTTCAAAAAAAAAAATAATTTTTTTGCAAGAACTTGCAATATCATTCCACATTGACTTAGGACTTTCAGGTGAATACGTGTCTATTTTCTTGATAGAGTATCTATTTTTGACATTTTGTTATTTGCAGGACCATTTTAGCATTTTTTCCAACAAATACATGTAGTTTGTGA
>CAOJBJ010199357.1:0-10745 GCA_948291685.1 Euphorbia celastroides
ATAATTTTCTCAAATGGCTCAGATTCCTTCAGAAAGAATCACACCAGCAGCGAGCAAGATCGAAGATGAGAGCACGAACAAAGAGACATCACATGAACTAGGGTCTGTATTGCAGAGAGAAATGAGATCAAGATCAAACTGTTGTTGGTGTAAATTGCTCCTTTATATACCACCTCATAACCCATCAAAACTCACTGTTTCGCCCACTTAAACCCTACCTGTAATTGGGCTCTTGATTTCGGGTCATGGGTCAACTAGCTAAAAGCCCAACAATGTTATATGCCAAATAAACATTTTTTCAAAAAATATATCAAATAAACAATAAGTAAATATATCTATGACATTAGACGCCTAATGGAAATTTAAGTTAGGGTAAACTACAAAAACTTGTTTTGTGCTTTCAACATTTTTTAAAAGGGGGCTTGTACTTTTTCTATTTTCAAAATGGGGTCTGTGGTTTTAATTTTTTTTTTTTAAAAATGGAGACAACTTTTAATCTTTTTTAAAAAAAAAAATTCACTAGAAAGGGTAATATTATTTATTTTAATATGAAATTTTGTAGGTTTATTGATGACAATATAATACATTTTGTAAACAAAATTTGGAATTTTTTAAGATATATAACTATTTAGTATAATTAAAATATGATTTCATGTTTAAAAAATCGTAAAAAAAAAGGAAAGTTTTTCAAAAATTATTCAAAGTTGAAGGAATAATTAGTAAATAATATGGTTTAACTATTAGAGTGTTGAAAACATCAAAATATATTTTTGTAACATCTTTTTAAGGTAGATCCTTATTTTGAAACAATTTTAAAACCACGAGTCCCCATTTGAAAATAAAATAAAATAAAAACAGATCCTTTTTTGAAAAATGTTGAAAGCACGAGTTTTTTTATACTACACCGGTTAAGTTATAACCAAAAAGTATTCAAACTATGAAAATTAAGTACAACGGTATAAATATCATATAAAGTTATGTTTGGTTGGTACACATTCCAATGTATTGGTGAGAGGTCTTGGATTCTAAACCTAACATCTTTAGAGATTTATTAGTTATTAAAAAAAAAGTTATGTTTGGTTGGCGGAATAGAGATGAAGGAAATATAAATACATATTTCAAAGAATGAAATACGGTGAAATTGAATACATATTTCTATTCCTTAACTATATCACCCTCTCCAACATGACTTTTTTATATGGTTGATTTGTTGGGATGTATAAGAATGAGGTTTACTTTAAGGAGGAAATTTTATGTATGAACGTATATTTCTAATGTTATAACTAAATTCATTTTCATGCAAATTTATCATAAAGTTTAGACGCAAGACAAAATTGAATTGTGAATCTTTCAATTTGATTTATATTTTTATTGAGAAAAATTATGTACATAAATTCTTTTTTAATAATAATTTTCTTATTAAATTAGGCATGCGAATTGGGCTTGAATTTTTTTTGAGAGATAAAGATTAAATATTAAAACTGACATAATAAAGTACATTTTAAATGATATACGTATGAACCCACATACATCAAACTAAATATACTACCATCACTGAAAAGACAAAAACACTATAATAGGAAAATGACCCAAGTTTCGAATAAAAGAAAACAAGATAATAAAAATCAAAGTACAGTTCACATTTTTATGAGATTTTCATCCCTATCTAAGACCACTAACAGACAATTTCTAATAATATGGAAACTTTGGTAAAATAATCATAGGAATACGAGATTTACATTTTTTGTACTGTTTTTTCATTTTGTTCCTTCTCCGGCGAGACCTCTGGTGGCGAGACGGCCAGCGACGACAGGGAACTCCGACGAGACGGCCAGCGACAGCAACAGGAGGCGACGGAGACAAGCTCCGGTAGAAAACCAAAAACAAAAGGGGGAAGCGACGCCGATTCTGACGAGATTTAGACTGACTCCGATGACTTCCACCCACGACGCCCCCCGCCGCCGGAAAATCACCAGGCGGCGGCTCTGCTTACGACGGTGGAGGTTCGAGATCTGGAGGTTTCGGCGGCGGCGACTCAGCTTTCGACGGCGGAGGTTCGAGATCTGGCGGTTCCGACGATGGCGGCTCAGCTTTTGATGGCGGGGGTTCGAGTTCTGGCGGTTCCGACGGCGGCGGCTCAGCTTTTGACGTCGGAGGTTCGAGTTCTGGCAGTTCCGGCGGCGCGAGATTCGGCGGAGATCTGACAAATAGAGGTGAAATCCGGTGAGAGGGTTGGACGGTGGCGGACGGTCGGCGGTGGACGGACGGCGGCGGGTGAGGCAGAAAAAGAGAGAAAAAAAAGAGAGAGGAAAAAATGAGAGAAAAAGAGAAGTGAGATTTATGTTATAAATAGAGTTTATATATGGATAGATTAATTAGTATATTAATAAATTTAATTGTTTTTAATTGATTTTTATTGTATTTATTTTTGATAATATGATATATAACATTATATATCTTAGATATATCATGTTGTATAATTGATTTAACGTTATATATCATAATATGTCTAGGATATAACATGTTATATCCTGGATATATTTTCTTATTTCCTAAGTATAACGTGCAACCAAATATTCTGGATTTAATGTTATATAGGTTAATATATTCAGGATATAACATGTTATATCCAGGATATATCAGTTATATCATGGATATAACACGTTATATCCTTGATATATCACGTTATATCCTTGGAATAACACGTGATAATATACCTTTTCAAAAACGGTACAACAATTTGAAAAACGAAAAAAAAGTTCGTTGAAAGTATATCATCATGGATCTTGTTTTAAAGGTAAAAATATAACGAACAAAATATTCTAAAGAACCGTGTCAAAAAAATCAACAGTTTGAAAGATATGGCCGTTTAAAAGTTGAAAATCAAAATGAATGAGGAGAGAGAGGTAGTAAGGACCAAGGAAAACTCCAATCTCGTATTCTTATGAATAAAAGTCTTATTTCTATCAATATTTTACTTTTCCTCATAAAAGTATAAACACACCCCCTAAATATAGTATTGACTACAATTTACCAAATCAAAATACTACTAACAATTAGACTTGAACTTTAATTGTATAGCTAACTCATATTATATGATCACATTTAACATTTGATTTGGAAAAATATCAATTGCCACAAACGTGTATCATGAATATACAAAAGGTAAATTAGTACCATTAAACTTTTTGGGCGAAACTAATTAATATCATTGTTTAGGTTGTCTATATATAATCTTTACAAATGTTTTAGGTATCTTTTACATAGAACTTAGTTCATGTTCTCTTCACCTTCAATTTGATTCAATTAAGTTCAGTTCAGTTAAGTTCAGTTCAGTTAAATTCAGTTAAATTCAGGTTTTAGAAGTTGTAGAGAACATGACCTTACATATGTTTAGATATTGCTGAATGGAACCGAAACGGGAACCGGCCGAAGGAACTGGGCCGAAAAAACTTGGAACTGGAACCGGTAATTTCAACGTAAATAAGCTTAGGTTTAGATTTATAAAAATATGAACCAAAAAGTCAGATAGAATCAGTGATGTGAATCGGATAATTAATTTTTTAATTTTTTTTCAAATTTTTTTCATTGAGCTTCATTCATGCAAATTCAGCTGAAAATAAGAAAAGATCAATTTTTGTTCTTGACGGTCTTACTTATGATTATCATTCTTTTTCTAACCTTCTTAGATCTGTGTCCGCTTCTTTGAGTAATCCATCTCAATTTAGATTTTGTTGAATTTGAATTTGAATATTTTCCATTCATTTTATTAGGCATTGCAATTGTTCTCTTTAATTTGGCTTCACCGTCTTGTTTTTTTTGAATTGGATTGCATAATAGATATATATTGTATATATACAGATTATGTAATGGATATATAAATAGATATGTACTGAATGTACAATAAGATGCTTGTAAACTATTTTAACTAGTTTGAAATTATATGTAAAACACAGGTAAATGGTTATGTGATTCGAACCTGTGACTTACTGACTTATAAAATCATAATATTTATCTAATTTTATGTTTATTCAAGGTGGTTTCTTGCTTATTGATTTGAATTTTGAAGGTTTTGTCTATGGTGTAATAGGTCTACATATAGCAATTTGGTTTCTGCCGTATTTGTACGGACTAATTTCTCTTTGATACTATACTAGATCATGTATATATTGACATACTTCGATTTTTCTTTCCTAAGGAAGTTCTCTGCTCCTATTACATAATCCATGTAGGAATAAACCTTGTTATGTATAATGAAAAACTCAAAAATAATTGAGACGATGGACAATATATTAGGCAGCACTTGACCAATGCATATTGTTGACCAAATTATGTCCTAATAATTAAAATAACATGGCTAAGATTATGTCAATCGTATGGAAAACATAAAGTAATTAACTATACATTAGATAAAAATGTTGAGACTCGAAAATGTCTAGATCAATCATTTTGAAATAAACAAATAAAAATGTCAACTTGGTACTTTTAAAATTTTTTTATACATAACATCAAATATATTCAGTATTTGTAATTAATTTTAGAGGCAGAATCTCAAACAACAGCATAGTAGGAAATGAACCTAAACCATTATCTATTGGATAAACTTCAAAAACCTCTCCTGAGGTTTCGAGTTTTTGCAAAAACACCTTTAAGGTTTTCTTTCAATAAAAAACACCCTTGAAGTTTCGGGTAGTTATCAAAAGACTGAAATTCTGTTAAGGGGTGTTAAAATGCTGACATGTCAAAGGTTAATATGAGAAAAACATGAATTTTCTAAAATAACCCTAATACCCAAATCCATGCCCAACCTCAACCCTAATATCAGCAGCCGCCGTAATCGCGATTTCCAGCAGCTTGCCGGCGTCGGCTAACAAAGCAGAAACCCAACTAGACACTCCAATCCCTCCTTCCCTCGCCGGAAAATCGTGGAAACCGGACCAATCATTCCGTTCCCTCCCTCTCTCACCGGAAAATTGCGAAATCGGAGCAGATCTCGTCGTTTCCATTCAAATCCCGCCAGCCAGATCTGGTTATCGTCGTTTCGGATCAGATCTCGTTGTTTCTCATTGGACCAGATCTTTCTCTCTCTCTTTCTGTCCCGAAATCGATGGCTAAAAGCAGAGAGGGGCAAAACGACGGCTGAGGTTTCGTCGGAATCTCAGATCGACGAGAGAGCGAGGTGGGACTAGGTCGGAGGCAGAGACGACTGGAGTTGATTTCGCCGGTGAATGGCACGGCGCCGGCGCCGACAGTTGATTATAGTTTTAGGGTTTTTTAGGTTGGGGAAGAGGGAAGGGGTTTGGATAGGATAGTGGGTATTTGGGTTAGGATTCATGGGTATGGGTTTGTTTTTGGGTTAAATGAAGGTATTGACAATTTTGTCCTTTGCCATGTCAGCATTTTAACACCCCTTAACGGAATTTCAGTCTTTTGATAACTACCCGAAACCTTAAAGGTGTTTTTGATCGAAAACAAATCTTAAAAGTGTTTTTGCAAAAAGTCGAAACCTCAAGGGAGATTTTTAATGTTTACTCTTATTTATTCAATAACATAAAACTAAAAAAAATAAAGAATTTGTTCGGATTGATGAGCAGGCTTGTAAGCGAATTGATTTGTTCATTAGCCACTCGAGATTCGGCTGAAAATAGTTTGCGTGTGCTTGATAAGAGACTTGTCAACATATACGCGAAAAGAAACTTAATTATAATCTTCAAAACACGTTTTAACCTTTATTATAATTATAATTTTGTTATGATTGACTAACATATAATATGTACATAATAAAAGATGAAAATAAATGTCTCTAAATTTACATAATATAAGGTTAAAGTGTTGATAAAATATAAAAATATTTTAAATATATAATACTCTAACTTGTATGCTCAACTTATAATTTTAATTTTATAATGAGCTCAAAATTCGTCTTACCTTCAATAAAAATCGAGCTTGAGCTTAGAACCAGTTAAAATCAAACGTGTTTATTAAATTCAAAGTTGTTATCAAATTCGGACTCTTCAAAATTCAATAAAGCACGACTTGTTTAGTGAGTGATGAGCAGTGAGGCAGGCAAAATAAAAATTACACAAAATTCAAGCTTTCACCTCCAAACTTCAAAGCCTTTCCATTCCCCCTTCGATTCCGTACAGAATCATCTATTCTCTCTTTCTCTATCAACCTCGCTGTCATCATCGCCAGCTTCTTTCTCTCTCATGCAGTTCATGTCCATATCTATTTTCTTTTCATTATATTGACATTTAATTTCCCCCTCTTTCAAATTCATCTTCAAATCCAATCTACACCCTTGTCCTCAATCTTTGTTTTGCCTCCCTTTTGATGGCGGGAATCTCGATTTTGGCGGGAAGTTCACCGATCAACTCGCAATCGTGATTTCGTCAGGGTTGGGTTCTGTCAACTACGAGCATCGACGGAATCTTGAATGGCGAATTCATCGGAAACTCGCTATCAAGATGTTAACCATGCTTCCTCTCCGTTTAATGGAGTACATCCAACCAACGGCCATGGGGATCTAGGGTATGAGAGTTCTTCTACGACTTCGGAGCATAACCGTGGTATTTTAATGGAATGGAGCGTGGAAGAGCAAAGAATTCTTGAAGATGGATTAAATGAGTAGGTTTTCGAATTTCTATTATTCTCTCGGTATCATCGAGCGCCTCGTTGTTTGTTCCGACTGAGATTCTGTTCAGTGTTTATGTTGGATCTTGTCACCTCTTGTTGCTGTTTTGAATTGTGTGTTTGCATTTACTTTTCTGATTTATCATCGAGCTCTTCGTTTATTTTGACTTTTGCGGCGGGAGCATTGAAAAGTTGGTCTAATAGGCATGTCACTGTATCAATTGGTTTGTACATTTACATATGCCAACACTAAATCATGGAGCACTGTTACATTTGAAATAGTCCTGAGGTCCCTTCATGCTTCTTGCTAATGCATTTCTATCTGTAATCATATCTGTCGTGTGATCTTTATTTGTATGATTTTTAAGCTTCAAAGTGGTTGCATCATTGTTTCCAGTTGTTGTTAAAGGAATTCATTTTCTGTCTAACCAGTAACAGCATGCCATTTATTTATTCCTTTTCACTGCAGATATCAAGCAGAACAGAGCATCATTTGTTATGCCAAGATAGCCCTGCGGCTGCCCTATAAGACCATAAGGGATGTTGCATTGCGCTGCCGATGGATGAGTGTATGATTTTTATTCACCTGTTCTTACTTGAAGCATCTCTCTTATTTGTATTCAACTTTCATGGAGATTTGGTTTTCTGCATTTTTGAAACCTTTTATGCCAGTTGAAAAGTGACTAATGAACCCTTTCAATGATGTCTATGTTTAGTCCCTTTTGATGTTTAAAATGTTGCCTATGTTCAGTCCCTTTAATCTAATCTGATGTTGAGAAGTCATTCAATCATTTTGTCACTCCTAGTTGTTTAGGGTTCTCTTTTGCGATTTTTAATTAAGGAGACTAATCCTTTTACTAAATGATAATGTGTTTGTATATGCCGTATCTTATGTTTTAGTTACTGTTTTATTCCTTTGTCCAGAAAAAAGAGATTAACAAGAGAAGAAAGGAGGATATCTCAGCAAGAAAAAGCAAAGAAAGAAAGGTATAGGTTGTTACTGGTTTTCTGCCTTATATTCAATGTCAGAAAGTAGTTATTCACGCACATATCCTATAATAATGCGACCTGCCTACTTCATCTTTTAATAAACACATTATGGTGGTTCAGATGCTTTGTAATTTGATGTCTTGAAAATCCTACTCCTATCTGTATTCATCTGTATTTCTTAGACATGCCTATTGCCAATTTGCAATAAGCAAGGACATATTTGCATTTCATTGTATGGTCACTGGAGGTGACTATTTCATATTATTTATATTTCATTATCAAAAGAATATTAGCTGAACTATGTTTTCTCTTGGCTATCATAGTATCTTGCTGTGCTTCTTTTCATCACTTTGAATGTCTAAATTGTACCCTTTCGTGTCTACTTGAATTGGACTGTACAATTTGTTCTGATTCAGTTACAAATTTCGTAGTATATCATCTTTAGACGTATTTCAGTTTTGTTAATAATTAATTGAGTAGTTTTGTTCAACTGCTGGAATACTTTATGAACTTGAGTTACTTGACAAAAATTCTGTTGTTGCAAAAGATTGAGAAATATGAGTGGATAAGTAATGTAGTGATAATGTATGGAGCTCAAGTAATGTGATTCCCAAACATATTGATATTGAATGATGCCTCAGAGAAAGTGTTATATATGCATGCAACATGTTATCTTGTGGCACTACAGGATACAGAGAGAAAATTTGCAATTCACATCTTACAAGTAACACGTGATTGTAGTGTCTTGTATTGGCAAACGGCTAACTGGCTATGCATATTTCCATGTTTGTTCCTCAGGGGAGAGAAATTGGTCCGTCTTTACAATCTCACATTAAGGCCAGTCCTAATGGTCTTCCAAATTCGACTCCAGTGGTACCAAGGAACCATGAAAATGGAATTCCAAATAATGGTGGGGCTCTATGATCTTAATGTATTCACACATTCATTGTCTTGGATGAAGTTTAGTGGGAAAGACACTTAATTTCTAAAAGTCTAAAGAAGTTAAAATATGTCCGAGTAATGATTTTTGTCAACTTCATCGGCTTTTTGGAAATGGCATTTTCTTAAAATGCACAATTGAGGGTTGAATAATTAAATGATTGTTACATGGCTATTGTTTGTTACATTACATAGAACTCTGACTGCTCTTGGAATTATGAGCAATTAATTATATTTACAGGATGTAAATCATGAATGCAAGATCTCTAGTGGGCCTTAGGACAAAAGGAAGGACTTAGGGCAGGGAAAGTTTTGATATTGAGAGAAGTGTTAGTAGGTAGGGTTTAACTTAGAAGTTTCTGAAGTAGTGGTTTGTAAGATTAGGTCTGATTAGATCCCCAAAATATGCAGTTCAAATATTGCTTAATTTATCATATGTAGCAGGAAGTTATTACTTTTTTATATCAAATGGAGGGTTTTTAGATATGCTTCTAGAAGCTGAATTTTCAATCAGATTCCTATTTTATTGGTTTATTGATTAGCTGTTTGTTGCTTTCAGTCATTGATGGAGTTACAAGGGAGCTTCTTGAGCAAAATTCTAAGGCACTTGATCGCATATCTGCTAATCTGTCTGCAATGAAGGTGATGATTTTTTATCATTTCTCATCATTTTTCTCAATGTAATCAGATGTTTATGGACTAACTGAAATATTTGTGATTCCCAATGAAACAAATTTATGGTTTCTACAAATTGGGACACTTTCATATATTGTAGACAAATATCTGGTTTCATAACCTCCTCCTTACAATGAAACGGGTTCTGTTTTTAAGTTCCTAATTGCCCCTGGATTATTTGCTCCCTTTATGTGAAACAAATCTCCTTGTGAAAAGGGGAAAAGAAGGGCCTAGAGAGAGAAACTCTAATATAGAACATCTCCACAAATGCGATTAACAAAATTGTTGAAATGAGATATATATAATCTGTCCTCTGCATGCACAACTATGTATTTGAGCTGAAAAAAAATGTATCTGTAACCTAAAAGTAAAAGATAGTTCCTTCTTAGATTCTGCATCTGTAATTACCATAGATTTATAATTAGACCTTTCCCCCTTTATATTGGATGTTAAATGTGCATGAAAATGTGGGCTTGACCATAACTAAAAACATTCTCTATATATGCATCGCCTTTCTGCACTGAAAGCTCTCTTCTTTCTTCTTCTGTTCAGGTGCAAGAGAACATTAGTCTCTTCTGCCAAACCCGGGAAAACATTCTTAGGATGATGAATGGGTATGTCCAATTTGCACTTTTGCCCTCAATCTATCTGTATTTTTGTATTTATATGCTTCTGTGCACTTTGTAGTTTTTTCATTTAGAGCTTATCTGTCTGTGTGTTTTTGTAGGTTGAATGAGTTGCCATATGGAATAAAGGAAATGCCACCACTTCCCGTCAACATAAATGAAGAGCTTCTTAACATAGTACTGCCTCACCCTAATCTTCCCATGAAATGGCCATAATAACCTCGCGTTTTGAGTGACATTTCGAGATAAAATTTAGCAAGCTGTAAATTTTAGCACTTATTTTAATTTCACAGTAGTTCAACCTTGAAGAATTAGTTGTCAGTACAGTAACTAGATAGGTTTTCATGTAGGCATTAGGTCATGAGTAACAAATAGCAGTGTCTCATATTGGTGATTGATCTGCGTGCATTTATCGTGTTGATTAATTTCTTACTCGGTAGCTAGGAAGAAAACTGCAAAAAAGTTTGCTATGAGAGTCCAAGTTCAGAGTATGGTTGGAGTAAATTTAGGGTTTAGAGTAACGAATGTAGATGGCCTTATTGTGGCATTACTCTATCCGGGGATCAATCAAATTCTAGAATTCGCAAACGGCATTCACTTTTTAATTACAACTTTCTAGATGTGAGTTTAGAGTTTTATTTTTTTTATCGTCTTTTCTCTTTCAAACTATATTCATTTATAATATTACGATCGTTTTACTTAGCTTTCCGAAAAAGTTGTCTTATGTTTTAAATATATTTTACTTATAGTTTTGTTTAATTGATCTATCAACTGTAACAATACTCAGCATAGTTGCCTAAAGTTTTTTTCAGCTTTTTAGGTGGACGGAATGGTTAATATGTAGAATAGGAGAAAAACGAATAGAAAAAAGATAAGATATAT
>CAOJBJ010199740.1:0-16719 GCA_948291685.1 Euphorbia celastroides
AACTTAATAAATACCCAAAAGTCGATTAGTCTACTTACCAATTTTGAAACTTTAGACAATTCATGCCTTTTATTTTAGAGTGACTTACAAAAATATATAAAAGATAAAGATTTCAAGAAAATAACAACTAAGTTTAACTTATTACATAAATAACAAAAAATGTTTTATATTTACACCTAGTATTCACTTAAATTTCATATTTACAAAAATGACATGTCTATACAAATGCTTTACATATTATTTACGTCACATATATATATATATATATATATATATATATGTTTTACATTTAATTTCCGTGTTATTCTGAACTGCAAAAACAGATCTAATAACTGTTTTATTATGTTTTTTTGTTGTATAAATATACATTACATATGCTTTACATAAAAAATTCCGAACTGGTTTACAGACTGTTACATAAACTTTACATATGATTTACATATACAATACATATTTATTACACACTTGCAAAATCAATTCTGATTCAAGAAAGAAGAAGAAGAACAATCCATATTTATTACACAACCAATACATTGCCATTATATGTAGTATACATATCATTCTCAATGTAGAAGCATTTTATCGAACACCTTGTATGCATACTTCAAATATCACTATCTTCATCATCATTGCAACATATTCATCACCATTGCATCTCAAAAACAACAAAAAAACAGAAAATCAAGCAAAAAAAATAGAATCAAAGTCACTTTCAACAAATCGAAATCGAAAAAAAGTTGAAATCAAAGTCGAGCAACAAACCGAATCAAGCCGAAATTGAGATGCAATGGTGATGTTGTGTCGGAATCTCGTCAGAAAAGAGAATCGAAGTCGAAGAACAACCGAAAGAAACCGAAATTGAGATTGAAAATCTCGACGGAGAAGTGATGAAAAAAAGAAGAAGAAGAATAAAAAGAAGAAAAAAGAGGAGGAGGAGAAGGTCGGAGATGGAGGCAGATTTGAGAAGACGACGAAGGGTGCAGGAGCTTAGCGTGAGACTAACAGATAAGAGAAAGAAAAAGAAAATAAAGGAGGAGTTGAGGGGATTTGTATTTTATATGTTGTTAAAAATGTAAATATGAAACTAAACTTGTTATTTATGTAAATAAGTTTCCTGTTGGATAAATTATGTAAATAATTTGTAACTATTGTATATTGGTATTAATTTCCACTTTATGTGTTTGCGTATTATTTTAACTTTACTATATAAATTTTATTGGAGTCAGTTCCAGTTTAATCATCTTCGTCTGAATTAGTGCATGCACTAATTAATTTAACCAAAAATTAATTAGTTAACTTTTAAAAAATCCATGTCCTTTATTTTATAAGCTTGTAGATTATTTATGATTTTATTTTCAACTGTTGCCAATAAGTATAAAATAACCATAGAAAACATTTTAACAATGACACATAGTTACTTCGTAAAATAAGTGTTTAATATCAAATTTATCCGACATATCTTCTTTATTTCAGTTTGATTTATCGTAATAATTTTCATAAAGCTTCATATATTTATAGTTATTCTATAGTAAGTTATCAACAAATGTTCCTCTTCAAGTAAACACCAAAATAATCAGTCATCTGATTCAATATTAGTCATGATTTTCTCATCATTCCACTATATTTGTTTGATGTATCAATAAAGATATTTCGAATTTCTCACCTTCTCTCAACAGAGAACATATTAAACATTGATGCAGTGTTAAACTATTAATTACGTTTTACCAGGTTAAGTGCATCCTTAAGTGAATCAATGTACGTTATGGATATGATCTCAGTTGTGGTCCTTGTCGTGGCTGTAGTGGCCAACAACAACAGTAATTGTAATGAATATTTTGTCATAAATAGAAAAATCAAATAACCAATGACATCAAACAGTGAAAAAGATTATTTCATAGTCTTATACGACCGAGCAGATCATCATTTCAGTCTCAGAATAATATAGTACGCTAGCACAACACAACAAATTGGTAATCAACTTAGACAATCATATTGGATGTAAACTCCATCAACATACTTGGAATCGTACAAATCAATAGTATTGCAATGACAGACGACCCAAAATACATGAGACATTCATAAATAATGCAGATTTTTCTAACCCAGAGAAGAAAAATGAGAAGTGGGAGTCAACAAAAGGAGAGAAAGCAAAAGAAAACAAAATTCATTGATGCATACCGAATACGAAATCTACTGTTTGATATTCCGCCAACACAAACTGCTCTTTATGCTATTGCTTGATTCTCGCAGACAAAATACAATTACAACAAAATACAAAAAGAGTTAGGAATTACACGTGGGAGATGATACACTTATGCAGGACATAAATACACCTAACACGAAAAAAATATATATATATATTTTCATAAGTTATCAAATTACGGGGTTTACTTCCAGAGCTTAACAGAGGTGTCATGACTGGCAGAAGCTACCATGCCAGAGACGGGGGATTGGGCCAAGGCTGATATAATGTTCTCGTGTGCTGGAATTGTCATGCTCTTGTTCTCTGCCATATTCCACAACTCTAGTGACTGTACCCACAACACAAGATCCATGTGAATTAGAATTCCATACCCACTTAACAGCGTCACGTTTATATCTACATATACATATATATATCAACTTTAAATGAACCATTTTGCCCCCTGAACGCCACATGTTAGCTCCAATCAGAAGTTGACGTGTTGCATTTTGGAGGGGTAAACTAGTGCATTTTCACAGTAACAGGGGCAAATCGGTACAACTTTTCAAGTTTAAGGGCGTAGCAGGGTGTGTTCGAAAGGTTAGAGGGGCCGTCTAATTGGAACAACTACAAGGGGTGATTGATGTACTATGCCTAATTTCTAAGAGCCAAAATGTGTTGTCAAGGGCAAAATCAACTGTCCTTTACTACGCTGGACAAATCTAGGTAACCCCATATAAGATGTTCATATGAGCACAAATGGCAACAAACTACTACAATTATAAAACATCACCAACAGTGTAGATTATGAAGTGCACCAGAGAGAGACGTACCGAAATTCCTCCCATGACCAAAAGAGTAGAGTAACTTGGATGGAAAACACATGAATGGAACTGGTTGCCATTGGAACCCAGCTCCTGAATGCACTCTCCAGAGGCCAAAGACCAGATCTTCACTAAGTTCTGACTCACTGATGCCAATATATCTCCAGTTGCATCCCAGCATATGTAATTTACCATTTCAGAATGCCCCTAAGTAAATAGGATGAATAAACATTGGATGTCAATATTTTTTTTTGAAAAACACATTGGATGTCAATATATACATAGACGATATTTTACTAATTTTCTTCATGTTAGATTATCTCAGTAATAGCCTAATAATTTCCTAGAGAAATATACCTGGAAAGAATGTAACTGCCTATCAGTTTCGACATCAAAGATGGAAACTACTTTATCTGATGCTGCTGCCAGTAGCTGTCCCATTCTTGGTTGAAACCTCACTTGTGCGGTTCCTCCCTGAGAATAAAATTGCAACGAACAATAATTATAAAACAAGTTACCAATGACAATGAAATACTAAACCGTAGTGTTAAATAAAACAAGCAACAAACCTTGGAAACACGAGTACATGAGAATGGGTTGATATTAAAGTAGCGGATTTCATTGTCATTATCACTAATACAGAAAAGATCAGTCTTCTTAGGATGGAAGTCCAGGGACATGATAGGCGTGTGCCCAGTGTATGTGTGCAGGCAATAACTTGGCTGCAGTGTAAACATAAAAAGATAAATCATTGTAAAAGGAGTGAATATGAGATAAAATGAATGCTAAAGATTGTAATAATTTACAAAAATCTGAGAGCTTGATACTATAATAATGAGAACCAAGAGGCTTCATAATTAACAGGTTTTACAAGCAGTAGGAAGGTACTAACATTGGCTGCATCCCATAACCGCACAGTTTTATCAACAGACGCTGTGGCCAACTGCGATGAATTGGGTCTAAAACGGACATCTGTAATGACAAGTTTGTGCTCTTCTGGATTTGTCTCTGTTTGCAGGGTATTCATGTTCCATAGAACAACCTGACGCATAAAGAAAAGGCAAGTTAAATATTTGTATTTATGAACCCACATCAATAGCAGCCTAATGTAACAACAATCTCATTATAACCATCACAATACAGGAGAGTATTTGCCTTCACAAATATACCAACCAACCAACCAAGCCTTAATCCCATGCTAGATGGGGTCGGCTTTGCCTTCACAAATATAGATAGCAAAAAAAAAACAAGGCGTCCCAGGCATCCCGAAATTATGGCATTTTCACAATAAAGCAGGAGGATGATTTGTACTTCTTAGTGACTAGGGCTTTTATTTTATAGCATCATGTTCCAAGGGAAACGGTACAGTGAGCAATGTGATGGTGAAATTCTGGAAAAATTATAATCATCCTATCTAAGCATGATTTATACCTTCTTATCATGTCCAGCACTAGCAAGCATCTTTCCATCTGAAGAAAAATGACAGCAAGTAACCTTGCTATTTCGTGTCCGTATACAACCCACCTCAGCGAAAGTAAAACCTACAATTGTAAGAGCAGTCACACTTAGGTGTAGAATTATGAAAGTCATCGTAACTATGTGAAGACACATTGAGTAGACATCACAGCCAATTACCTTTACTGGACTCTTTTTGGTGCTCTGTGGAACTTTGCTTTATTGTTCCGTACAAATCCCTTCCGTCTCCATCATTTGAAAGAAACTGTTCCATATTATCATCCAGAGTCGAAATATCTCCAAACCGATCCATAGCCTCCTAAAAATTGAAAAAAATATGTTTAAAAGAATCATCATGGTCCTCCAGGCAATTTTCACACTAAGCATCATCATGATCCTCCAGATATCCAAATTGCATCTTAGCTTTATAAGAAAATTGAAATAATAAATTCATTAATCTTGGAATAGATAAAATAATTTAACCTAAGAACATGAGGCATCTGATAAATTACTTTAACTAGACAGTAGATAAAACCTGATGTTAAGCAATTCTTAAGCTGAAGAACAGTATGCTCATCAGATAAAATCAGTACATGTAAAACAAGTATACCAGCATGTTAGAAGATGATGCGAGACCTCCTGTGCCCTCTGGGCCATACGTCATCAAGCCTTTTGACACACTATTGACATGCTGTAAACTGCTTGCTGTTGTCATTCCATCACCAGGTGTATGTGTTGTTGATGGAGGAGAGTTGGGCGAAGGACCAACAGTATTTCCTGTATTAGAGCTGTTAGCAGGTCCAGAAGATGAGTGTTGCTTCCTCTTTCTATTATTCTGCAAGCAACCACAGGCAGACAGTTAAGTACTAAGCATAGTTTTTTATTTAACAAATCTAGTAAACCAGTTTGGCCATTCTATATCAAAAGTATTTCTTTTAGTTAAAATTTTAAATATAATTTTATATTTTTAATATAACACAAAAACATTTATATTGATTATTATATACTATAGAAGCATAATTGAAACTTATTATACTATAGAAGCATAATTGAAACTTATTAAGCTTTCTTATTTGATTTATGAAACATAGTTCAGTACAAACTAAATTTTGTTTAATCTAAAATTAGAGATACTGTCATTTCACAAGTTTATGTTAGATTTTTTATTGTGCTCTTTTTTTGGTCTAAATTATGAACTTTAAACTATAAAATGTCATGTTAAAAACTATTTAATTATTGGATTGTTATAACGTATATTAATGTCAAACTATTATAAGTAGTAATAGTTCAACCTGATTTTGGACTACTAATGTAATCCGCTCCAACTTTAAATCCATGACCCTCCCCTTAGGAAACCATGGTAAAACAAATAGCACATATCGTTTCTACCCATCTAGTTAGAATATAATAAAAGTGGACATTGTTATGCTAGTACTAATACAATTTCGAGTACCACCCTCAGGCTCATTAGTTAAGATCTTCAAATTTATAGAAATAGCAAACCTGTTGCAAATTCTGTTGCTGCTGCAGTTGATCCTGCTGTTGAGTTGAAGAATGCTGCATCTGGGTCATTTTCATCTGTTAACATGCAAGAAATACTAAATAATGGTGCAGTGAAAACTGATAAGGGAATCCGGAGTCTAGAACCAATACTGTCATGAACGAGACCTAATGAAGTTGATCAAATTTGACATAAAATATGAAAAAACATTCCAAAGTTTTGTTATGGTCATAATTTGATGAAATTCAAATCAAAGTCGAATACTTTTCCTTGGAAGGACTAAAAGTAGACTGAAGAGTATAAGCTCGTTCAGTGAAAATGTAAAGCATATTCAAATATAATAAGATGAAAAGAAACAGAGTTCATGTTCACCTTTGAAGAAAGAATAGAATGGAGAAGAGAAATATTTACAAAATTGACGTTATATGATTATCTAATTATAGTAAACCATTTTTAGTTTGAAATTGAATACACTACAAATAATTTAGACAGAGAAGGGTTTGAAAAATAGTTCCAGATATACATGTGATGAAAAGATCAATTATCTCACATTATTACAGAACTAATCAAGAATGGAATAAAATTTGGGTTAAATCAATGGAACCAAAATGATCTGTTAAGCAACTGCTGAAGTGAATTAACAATTTGATTTCGCTGATTCTGACACCTTTTTCTGAGAATAGGACGTCAGGGTGTACTATACAGAGGAATAACTAGATCAAATTGAAGAGTTTACCTAAGCTAATAATGGACCGATTTTTCTCTTTATAAGAAGCAACGAAATATTCAATGCTGTAGTGAAGTAAAGGTAATCAACCAGACCTTTGGCGAGCTAGACTGCAAAGGAGAGCATATTGAGCCATCATTCCTGGTTGATTGACCATCTTTTGCACTCACACCACTTCTAGGCAACTGATTTAATCTTCGTGGATCCATGTCACAGTAGTTATTTGAATTTCCAAGGTTGCTCTGTGCCAAAACTTGCTGTTGCTGCGAACTCAAAAGAAACTGATTTTGTGGCTGCATATTCTGTTTCTGCATTTGTACACCCAAACCTGGCCGTATTTGCTCAATTCCCTGTACCATTGGGTGCCTCTAAGTCAGGGGCTTAGAACAAGCAGATAGAGATAAATAGAAAGGACAGCATTGGATAAAACCTAAAACAAAACTTACCGTTAAAGGCCAGCCCTTCAATGGAAGACCTGTAACACCTGGATGAATGAAGTACAACAATGATTACTTTTTTCCTTCCAATTCAAAAATAGTCATCATTTTAAGATAAGAACAACGAAATGTCTCAAAGAATCACTAGGTAAACAATAAGCATTTGTAAAAGCACAAGACAGCTATATATATAAAGATAAATGAGAATTAAAGAAGTCAGGGATATCCAATTAAAGGACGGGGAATGAACTGGCATAGCAGCTCGCTGTCAAACAGGAAAATAAGATGGAACAGATTCTCCAGCTCAATGCAAGCAATTAGGTGTCAAATATTTGATAAGTTTGAATGCTAACGAGCATGCAAAAGTCCCACTTTATTATCATAGTTCCATTGGATTGACAACTCAAAAGAATGTAAAAACCACAAATTGAGGCAAGATTCAATGTGTCGGAGATTGACTCCTTCAAATTTCCTCGGACAATCTACTTTATTCACTCACAAGCATTTGCCAGGCTTGAAAGTAGTAGTTTATCATTACTTGCATGCCAAACGAAGGAAACAATTTATGTTTTTATCAAAAATCTAATTTAGAAACATGTCTTAGATTGCCTCAATTATACAAGGCAAATTAAAAATTTGGAAACTAAGTGAATTCGTATTGTTTTTCGCAATAAAATCCATGCAAATAGAATTGGAATTGGAACAATTCATGAACGGTAACATAGAGAATAGATTATATTATTCCAAACAATTAAATTCAACTGGATTACTTCTATAAGACTCATGACAAATTCCATAGAAAATTATACATATGTATGGCCTAATTAAAGTAGTGAAATTCAGAGAACATCTTACAAAGACCTAAATGGGAAACTTTTTAGAAATATAACAAAACACGCCATCAAAACATGCATTCAACCTAGATGCTTTGACTTGGCATCATTAATATACCACAACTAAAAAAAGATCATCAGAAATTTTCTTCAGAAATTCCTCACAGTATAAGCATAACACTTCCAAGCATTACCTGCACCACCTAGTCCAGATTTGGACTGTAAAATTGCTTGCCCATAGATGGATGAGGGATCCATGGGTAAACTCTTCTGAGATGGGCCTAAGTTCACCTCACTTTTGATATCCTATAATCTCCACGTGTAAAACAATTACAGATGGATGTGATGGACATTCTAAATGAACTAAAATATTCACAAGATCCAAAATTAGTAATATATAAGTACAAGCTGTGGTGCAAGTATTTACAGCTGCTACAGGACTTCTTGCTTGGATCTGCTGAAGAGTCGCTGATAAGTTCCCAGGATTACCCTGTCCCAGCTGACTGGATCAATAAGAATTAGAAAAGTTAAGAGCAACTCCATCTGTGTCAAACTACAAGTTAGATATGCATACAGAAAAAGAAATAAAAATGGAAGTTACCCTTGAGGTCCAGTTGCTGATTTCAAAAGAGCCACTCTATTAGGATCAATTAGAGATGGCGACATCTCTGAGTCCATTGGATGTGGGTGCTTTATACGTTCTTCATACATCTTCATAGCCAAGACATTCGCTGACGGCTGACCTATCATCCCTTCCGAATTTATGGCATTGATAGAACCAGTAAGAGCTGGATGATTAGGGTCCCTTCGTTGCAACTGAGCAGTGCGTTGTTGCATTAGTTGCAACTGCTGCATTTGCAGCTGCTGTTGCTGCTCTCTTGCCTTGATTTGTTGGGACTATCTCCACAGTATTCAAAGTTTGATGAGGAAAAGAAATGAAAGGCTTGTCTATCAAAAAAACACGGTCAAAGATAAAATTAAAAAAAAAAATCATAGTTGAAGGAACCTCTATATAAGCTGCTGCAGGCTCGGAATGTTTCTCAATTGTCCTTGCAATACATATGTCCCAAAATACAGACCACCATTCAAATAGAAACCCTCCAGGAGCATCAATGGCTGCGTAAACAAATTAAGAAAGCCTGCTCAGCGTAAATTTTCAAAAGTACAATGAAGAGAAGTAAACACAATCTCATGAAATAATTGCCCATCATCTGAATGGTCCAATAAGATTCTCATTTGTGCAACAGCTGTTTAACTTTAAGAATATCAAATAACCAACAACTGCACTAACAATTGTGTCAATTAGCTATCTACATTACCTACTGGATCTGTTGCAACCTTCCCTTCAGCCATAAAAGCTTTGGCAGAGTTATGCAATTTTCTTTTCAACAGATAATCATGAATATACACATCCAGCCTGAACATAGAAAAGAGTAAAGACATCAAAATAATGTCAAAGATTTGCTAAAAGCTGCAAAAGGACTCGCAGAAAACAGTTTAAGATTGGGAGACAAACAGATATGTATGTGTAGAATCATACATCTTATCGGCTTCCCAATTATTCTGCGCCATTTTTGTCTTTTTCAGTCGATTGAAAAAACGCCAGTGACTACGACACCACAGCTATTATCTGCAGAAAGGAGAATCGCCGTATCAGATCTCAGGATAATGATCATTGAAAATAAACTAAAAACAATAACGAAAAAAACAGATTAATGAAGGGATTAGGTCCATAATAAAATTTCTCCTTCGAATTTCTGAGCTAATATGAAGAAAGTTCGAAAACAAATGATAAAGGAAACAAAAGTTGCGTTCATTTCCTTAACCAGCCAAATTACATAATTCATTGACTGCAACCTGACGGAGCTGAAAAATTACAATTGAACAATGGATCAACACCTAAAACTCAATCTCATAAGATCTCCGCATTAGGAACCCTAAATTCAAATCACAATCAGCCAAAATACAAAAAAAAAAAAAACAAGGAAAGCGAGACAAAATACAAAAGAAAAAACGAATTTCATACAGCTTGTATCGACTTCCAAGAGCAAAGATTCTACAATTGCTTCAGCTCACAATAACATTGCAGGCGAAGATTCTGCTTGAGTGCAACTGAAGTAGAAGAGCTCGAGCTTTAACAGTGGGGCTATGAGAGAAGAAAGCAGACCATAAATCGGTGGAGCATGAAGTGACAATCGGAAAAAGCAAAATCGTCACTCATTGCCGGGGCAAGAGAATATATATACAGACGTAGGCTCGGAGCCAGGTTCGGAGCAGAAGTTGTTAGATATTTAATGGGTTCGGCAGTTCGGGGGGAGGAGTTGCCGTTAAATAACGAACACAGAGGAAGACGGAGGACAGTTCATGCGGACACGTGGGCACGGAATGGAAGGACTTTGACGGAGAGAGGGGAAAGATGTTCGATGTTTAACGATGAGAATAGTATGTGAAAGTAACGTCCGTGACGTTTGGGGGGTATGCGATTCCCTGAATTCACGTAGGACAGAAGCCATGTCAGTCAGTGGCCCAAATCTGGAGAAATTTTCTATTCACTTCTTTTTTAATTCAATTGCTTTTTCTTTTTAGGCTAATTTTCTGTTAAATAGTTGTTCTATAAAATTATTACTCTGTCTTTATGTAGGAATTCTCTTAATATTCAACAATCCTGCTAGGAGAACTATTAGCATATTTGTTCATTAATAGATAAAGATTTGATGTACATTTAACTAGAGATAAATATTGAAACTCGAAATTATATAGAATGAAAATTTTAAAATTTCGATATGTGTTAGTGGACCTGAAACTGACATAACATAATTATGAAATATTATTATTTCAATTGTAGTGGCGCTGAAGTTCCTCAACCATGAACATTTCCGCATTGTTTGACATTATTATTACATTTATGAAACAATTGTTTTGACATTTTTTTATGTTATTCTTTCTTTCACTTGTCATTGTATCATACTTGTTTACTTATTGACTACATTTCTAAGCAACTTGTGTTTTTTCATTGTTGTTATTCAGAATTGTCAAATTTTCTCGTTACTGTCACGCTACTGTGCAACATTCATTCAACTATATTACGCAACTTCGTTTTCTCCTTTATCACAGGTACTAACATTCAAATGTTTATAGAAGGCTTTAGCTTTTAGCAATTCCACGTAACTTGTATGTATGTTGGAAGAGTTTTTATATTGAAACTTTCCTAACAAATAATTGTGTACTCAACATGGTATTAGTACAAACCATAGCCCTCAAGCAACTCACGATCAAAGTGCACCCACAAAAACCTATAATTGTGAAACGTTATGGTTTTATAATTACATTATCTACATCATAATAGATGATAAATAAAAGTGCACCAAAGTTTTATAATACAAAAATCATGTCATTTTACGCATCACTGTTCCAACTTATTTTCAACATCTGTCACATGCATCAATTTTATAATTTTATCAAAAAAAATTATAATTTGGATGCACTTATTTCTTATTTGATTTATTACAATACAAATATTGTGAAGGGGTTTTTCATCAAATATAATATAATCGCGTGACACTGGAAATATAGATATAAGATTTCTAAATCTAAGCATGGATCTTGTCAATAAGCGCCCAACAAAACAAAAAATTGGTGAAAAATGGTGATCTTGCCAATTGATGTAGTTTTTTTGTTATATTTGATTGATGTAGATCATTAGTTTAATCCTAAGATTTGATACCTAAAAGTTTTGTTACTAGATACCATGTTTCTCTTGTATTTGTCACGTTTTCATTTCTTATGAATAGTAGGAACAATTATTTAAAATGTTTGAACAGGAAAACAGTTCAAAAAGCATTTTCCCTTCCTAAAATTTCCCTCAGGAATGAGTTGAATAATGAATAGCCGAACGTGGAATGAGCTAAAGAGACACGTGGCCAAAATTAACTGGATGGGAAGTTCTAGAAGGTGACAAGGGAGAAGCCAAACTGTTCGCGACTCCTAATGAGGGATCAGGGCCCACTTCCCAATTCCTCAACTATAAATCTTAATGGTGAAAATGATTCTGTCGTTTTTCACCGTTAAATTTCAATAGCTCCGGCCAGTTTCTTCATTTTTCCCCTCAAGGTGCGTTTGCATTTTAAATGATTTGATAGCATATTTTCTCCCCTTGGGTAGTTTGTAGCAGTTTGATTCATCGTTTGTTGAGGTTTTAGCGAAATTGAATGTGTTGATTTTGGGGTTTGATGGAATTGCGTTGGATCTGTAACTTGTCTTGCTTTGTATTTCGCATTATGAAATTTGAAATTCAAAATCCAATTCCTCATTTTGAACCAGTCCAATTTCTGTCTCCAATTTGTTTCCTCAATTGGATGTTGTGATGTGCAGGCACGATCTTAACTCGTTTTTATTTTGATTTTGGAGGATTTGCATTGGTGGGTGGGATTTCTGTGTAGCCTGAGAATTTGTTTCTTGATTTTATTCCTGAGCAGCGAAGATGGCTGAGGTGAGAAGTTTTGTTGATTTACCATATTTGTGGTTGTTCTCCTCATATAAGTTTACTTTGATAATCTGTTTTCCTCATGAGTTTGAAATGGTGGCAGGATGGTCACAAGGTTATCTTGAACGTCTATGATCTCAGTCAAGGATTGGCTCGTCAACTGTCAACATCATTTTTGGGGAAAGCTATTGAGGGCATTTGGTAAGTTTCGCTGTGCTGATGTGAACTTTTGTATTCAATCTCATAAATTGGCACTGATTAATATGTTAAATTCCAAAACGTTACTCTGTAACTAAAATGTCATGATGCATAGGTGTTAAATTTTGACAATACTTCACATTTGTCCTTGCTTTAAAATTTTCAAATTCGGTGAATTGTTTCTGATGTAGGAGAACATAGCTAAATGACTTAACAGAATAGGAGAACATAGCCAAATGATTTTACATATTATTGTATTTAGTTGGCCTAACCCATCATTACCTCCCCTAAATTTGGTTCTTCTTGCCTACTGTTGCATCTTCACTTCTGGGTCAATTGGAAACAGCCTCTCTGCTAGCTCAGGGGTAAGGCTGCGTACACCCGACCCCCCCTTTGCGCGGGAGCCTTGTTAGGCATTGGGGTAATGTTGTGTTGTGTTGTTGCCTACTGTCCCTGAAATTTGAAAAGGTCCTCTTATTCTCTCCAACTTGCTAAATTACATCGGACTCCTCAATTCTATGTGTCAGCTTCTGGTTGACTCGACTTTTCAAAGATGAAATTTTTCTCTCTCCAACCAGAAGTTGGCATGCGGCATTCAGGGAAATTAGTTCACTTTTGCAAGTTAAATGGAGCAAGCTGATACAAGTTACTGGTTGAAGGGGGTAACAGGAACCTTTTCAAAGTTCGGGGGCAGTAGGCAAAAACCCGCCTATTTCAAGGAGCTAATGATGTATTTGGCGTATTTAGTTTGAATTAAGATGACATGGATTGGTCACTACATTCTCATAATATCTAATGTTCATCTGCTCTTTTCCCTTTAATATCTCAATTTATTTAACATGGCATATGCTTGTGCATTTACTCTGCTATATGACAAGGAGCTTGGTGCATAGATCAATAAGTTACTGGTTATATTTAGTCTATTGACCAGAAATTTTGCAGACTAGGCTATAGACAATGTTTGTTCTGCTCGTTAGATCATACATGTAAAAGTCTGCTACTGGAATATCATACATGTAAAAGTCTGCTAGTGGAAGCAGTTCTCTTTGTTGCTTTGCGCAGTCTCTTGCATTATGTGTATATTTTAGGCATACCGGAGTGGTAGTTTATGGTAATGAATACTATTTTGGGGGAGGCATACAACACGATCCAGCTGGAAGAACTCCATATGGAACACCAGTTAAGGTTATAGATTTGGGCGTCACACATGTACCAAAAGACGTATTTGAAATGTATTTGCAGGAAATTAGTCCCCGCTACACAGCCGAGACATATAGTTTGCTAACTCACAATTGCAACAATTTCAGCAACGAGGTTGCTCAGTTTTTGGTGGGGACAAACATTCCAGATTACACTATTCAGCTCCCCAACGAAGTTATGAGCAGCCCTATGGGTGCTCTTATAAGTGAGTTGCTTCCTTATTTTGAATGCCATGCGTTTTGTTCCTATCATTGTTATGATTGTTTTTCATCGTAATTTCTCTCTATATGCAACATGCCTTGTAACAATCTGTAGTCTAGTGATTCTTTCTTTATGTTTCGCTGGACGAAGTAGCTGGAAAACTCCTGAACACATGTTTTCCTTCCTGTTTCGAGAACCTAAATTCTCACTATTTGGTGTTTTCAGTGAGCATTTCCTCGAAGTTTACTTTTCTATGAATGTTTGTGTGCTACCTAGGTTGATCCGTGTTCATTTAACTGATTTAGGGTTGGTTTCTAAAGATCAAATACATTATTAGCATCTTGAACTTGACACAAATAGCCTACTGCCTCCCTGATTTTTGAAAAAGTCCCCTATTGCTCTTGAAGTAGCAAGTGTACCAGGTTACCCCACCAACTTGAAAAAAGTACCAATTTGCCTCCTATTGGCACGTGCCAACTTATTATGGTTGGATAGAGAAAAATGATAGCTTTGAAAAGTAAAGTCAATTATGAGCTGAAACGTGGCATTTAAGGGGAAAATTGATGTATTTTTAAAATTTGTAGGGGCAAATGGGTTCGCTTTTGCAAGTCGAGAGGGGTAGTGGGGAATTTTTAAAGTTAAGGAGTGGTAGACTGTTTTTGTCAAGTATTTATTTGACCATTTTTAAAAGACTGACTGGGCTGTTTTCTGACTTAAAGATACATTGACGGTAGTTAAATATGTTGCCAAGTTAAATATCACTTGATCTTTATCCTATGTTACCATTCGTTTGATTGACTTAAGATTTTTTTTGCAATTTAGTGCCTATGATCCAGAATCTGGAAACAACACTAAAAACAGGAGCAGTCCCTCAAGCTCCACAATTTCAGGCCTATGCCAACAACACAGCCTTCATCTGCCACTAAAGCTGCTGCAAAATCTGGGGATTCAACTGCACAATACCGCCAGCTGTGAAAGGGGACCCACTGGGAGATGCGCGTGGCAAGATCCAAGAGGGGATCAGCCAAGAGTTTGCTGCTCTCATGGCTACCAGTACATTGCGCGCCAGCGAGGCTGCAGTTCTTGCAGCTCGCAAAGTGAAGCAGAGATATGGGGCTTTGAATGTTGCACCCCAACAGAGCTGAGGTTTACTAAAGTTGTTGTCTTTTTAGTGTTCTTTTGTTGTTATCTTGTCGATTCTGGTGTAATTTAAAAGATTGGCGTTGTTGTTAGATGTAACCGAAAGATTCTTGCCCAAGTACTTGGTCTTGTCTGAAATATCAAGCAACAATTCTTCAGTTGATCTCATTTTTGTTCAAAGTTGTATTTCATTTAAGAAAAGTGTCTTTTACAAATTTTATGTTATGAATTTACACCACCATGAATGAAGAGTGTTTGTGTGGTGTTCAGGACATAATTTTCTATTATAGTTGTTTCAATATGTTTCCACTGAGATTTTTTTTATTATTTCGTAATGTTGTTGTTTTTTTTTTTTTAACTTCTCAGTTATAGGTAGTTGGAAAATTATGAATAACATATGCATAAGATTGAAATCTGGATTATGTTGGGCTTTTGTTGGTGTGTGAAAGGCCTCAGTACAACTTCGGAGGAACCAGTCTCAACAATTCCAATATCAACGCGCTAGTCATAATATCGTATTATCATAATTGTTTACAAAGACTATAAAAAAATATCGGTATTTATAGTAGATGCCTTTTTTTTCCTTTTGTTTTTATTTTTATTTTTTTTCCTTGTATCTGTTTTTGTCTTTTTTTCACCTTGTATTATTTACCTTTGTCATTTTTTTCCCTTGTATTTATTTTTGTCTTTTTCTAATTAATATATCATGGTTGGTATGGTATACTAGTATTTTATTTAGTATACTTTGGTTAGTATACTTGATCTTTTGGTTAATATACCAGTATTGTTGTAACCCCTCAACTGATTGCCTACATCACTGGTTTTCTCTTGAAGGGGATTGAGTTGAGAACTGTTAAGGATGAAGCAACAGTATATGTTCCTCGCAATTTTGTGATGCTTGAGGATCACATAAGCGGAGAAATAAGGTCATCCGGATTCTCTATTGAAGTAAGAGCAGCGCATGAGATGATTGTCAAGCTGTTGATACCGAAGAGAGGAAGCTCCACTGGGATATCCAACTATGAAAGGATACTGATGTATCATATCATGGAAGGCAAGCAATTCAATTGGCCACTTGCCATTCTGTATAAGATGAAGAGACCCTCTGATGGAGACAAGCAGTACATGTTCTATGGTCCTCTGATCACAATGATTCTGAGAGTCTACGACATTAATTTCACTAGTTAGGGATACATCAGCGGACCCATTCTTGAGAGAAGTCACTGAGAAAGCTTATCCAATGGGGTTCCTTTCCCTTATAAAAAGGGGACTCCCAAGCCAGAGCCTATCCATTCAATCTTTCTAGCTGACGTCGATCAGGCTAACTATGATGTGGAGATAGACAACTATCGGGCTGAAAAGGAAAATATTGTGGAGACGGAGCCTCAGCATGAGGGCATAAAGGTTGCTAAGCGAGAAAGGGAAGAAGTTGTGTCCACTGAGTATACAGACTCTTCATCAGCTCAGAAGAAGCCCAAAACAGGTCAGAGAAAGAAGGTGTAGTTAAAGAAAAGAGGGCTGAAACAAGGAGAAGAAGC
>CAOJBJ010199852.1:0-14225 GCA_948291685.1 Euphorbia celastroides
ATTAAATTTATTTTAATCCATTTTATTCAAGTGTATTCCAAACCAAAATATCATCAATGAGAAGATATTTGGTTTAAGCCAAAGTAACCTGCAAAACTTGTTAGTCCAAAACAAAAATCAATAGTGTTCCACTTGAGACAAGGAGTCCCCAGCGGAGTCGCCAGATTGTGAGCACGCCCACCGATTTTGTACCAAGTTAGGCCTCTAGTGAAGCCTGGTGTTATGGAGTTACCACTTAATTAAATTTTTACAGGTCAATTAAGAAAACCCTAAAAAAGTAAACCAGAGATGGGTTCGGGGAACATGTCATGATTTGTGTGTTGGACTATATGAAATGCAGGTGAAAAGATACTTTTCAGTTATTTGACTTGGAACCCGTAATTTATTACGGATTGGCCTACATATCCCATGTTAAATAGGGAAATCAAAGTCAATGTAGTTCGAGAGAATGCCTATTGAAAGGCAAAGGATGCTTTATGCATTAATGTGTTCTAGTCGAGTTGGATTTATTTTACCAAATTAGTTTATAGACTTTAAGTCTGAATGCTTCTTTTGAAGGCTTTAATGCAGTGCGATTGCGTGATGAGTGCACCTAAATTCATTTTAGGGCTTAGTTGAGGTGGAGTGACTTTATGTCAAGAGTTGATTAATTGTGGGTTTACCTAAATTCATTTTAGGGTTTAATTCCATGTTGAGTGGCTTTATGCCGAAAGATTGATTGATTACCTAGCTCCAATTTAAGGTTTCCTTAATTGACTGCTTTAGGTGATGTTAATGAGAATGGTCGTTTTAGACCGGAGATGAAATGAATGTAAAGAAAAGGGAGTAGAGAATTATACCTTGTTCGCCTTGGAACCGCTCCTCAAATCCAGATTAATTCAATTAAACTTTAGTTTAAGTTAAAACTTAATCGGGCAGCAATCCAAATGCAATACAAAAATTAAGACTCTAGATGACAGATAGAAAGCTTCGAAAAGATCGAATAAGGACTTAGAGAGATAAAAGGCTAGTGCTCCGAATAGCTGGGGGTCCAGATTACTGAGGCTGAGGAGCCTATTTATAGGCTAGAGGACCGAAAAAGGGGGGAAAAACGGACTTCCCGGCGCGCGTGCGCCGGTGCATGACGCACATGCGCCAAAGGCCGGCGCACTTGCGTAATGGCGCACGTGCGCCAATGGCTGGCGCATGTTCGTCAATGGCCAGTGCACTTGCGCCGAGGGCCGGCGCACGTGCGCCCCTTCCGGCGCATGGGTGGCTGACTGGAAACACTCGGTCGGTGCAATTCTTCGCGTTTTTCGTGATTTTAGGGAGTTTCGGACCTTCGAAAATAAATCCGAGATCAGTTCTGCGATCCTCGTTCTGTTGCGGACGTTTTGAGTGGTATTTTAGCATGCTTCTAGAGACTTTTACCAGAGCTACGCTGTTTCCTTCGACTGACTTTTTGAGCCAAAAAATGGAGTATTCACAGTAGGTATCAACATTGTACAAAGAAGGACTAGCGAATATTGATCTTCTTAATTTAGTGATTGATCCACATCGGAATAGTGGGGTACTAGTGAAAGGAGATGCTTCAACCAATATACAAGAGTATTATGGTGTTTTGACTGATGTATACAAGTTCTCTTTTGTTGGCGGCAATGAAGTGTTTTTGTTCAAATATCATTAGTGGGATGTTGGTAGTAAGGAAATAGATTGTAAAACAGATAAATGGGGATGCACCTATGTGAACTCAAGCCATTCTTTGAAGACGAATGAAAATTATGTGCTTGTTGTTCAATCTGAACAAATATATTATTTGAAGGATATAAGTAATCTTATATGGTTATCTGTCAACAAACATTCCCCTAGAGATGCTTATTTGGAAAAATCTGTTGCGATTCATGAGGAAGCAACAAAGGATTTAGCTCCTAATGATGGAGAAGCCTACCAAAGTTTTGTCACTGAGTATAATACCACTTTGCACTTTGATAATATGGTGGAGGACAACACAGAATTCGAAACACTATGCAGAGCTGACTTTGAAGATCCGATTATGAATGACATAACTGATGATGATGCTTCTGCTGAAGAAATGGTTGAAGATTATGATAATTTGAATAGTGATGATGATGTTGTAGATTTGGATCTCTACATCGACATGGATGATGACGACTAGTTTCCAAAGAGTTGAAGCAATTTGATGTGTTCCTTACTAGTTATCATTAATTGATAGACCTTTTTGGGACTAGATTGTTGTTAATTTAAGTATTTTGCATTTTGTTTTGGTGTAAATCAAAAACTAAAATGTAATATATCTTATTTAGTGTTAAATATTATATGTATTATTAATTTCATGCCCCGTAGGTTTTACAATTCTCTTGCATCAGATATATCACATTAGTAAAATTGAGTGAGAATTTCATGATGAGATATGATTTACATCTCAGAGGTTTACCATTCCCTTTCGATGAATTTGGTTCCTTTCATTTAATAGGAAAGTTGATGTTTTTGTAGTAAATTTGTTAACATTATGAGCTTTTTGTACTCACATGAGGTTTTCAATTTTCTCCAGGAGAAGAATAGAGGGATTGAATTACTATATATGTTGTAATTTGGTTTAAAAGTCAGAGATATTTCTTTTTTTTTCACTGAAGGGTATTTTAGGTAGTTAATTTTATGAAATTTGAAAGGTATAGTGACTCTCTCTTGACCTAATTCTTTGCCGCTTTGTTTGTACGATCCGGTTACCGATTGAGAGGGATAGGTAAAGGAGTGGCAATTTCGGTGGGAAGAATGACTTCTCTGGCATGTTTGTATTTGATATTAGATCTGAGTATTGTATTTTGGTGTTTAGGAAATTGAAGTCATGCTTTTTTACCGTGTTAGGAAAAAGTGGTTGTAAAAGATACTGTTTACAGTGGAGCTTTGGATACACGAGTTAATTTTGGGGAAGCACCATGGCGGTTTTGATGTTCTTTGGACTCAGTCACTGTTTGTTTGCAATGAACGGTACTTGATGGATTTGTTTTGAACCCAGCTTTTGTTTTTTTACTCTCGGATGGGTTTGTTTTGCTTTCGATATTTAATTGCCAATCATGAATTTTTCCTCAATTTGTGCCATTTACGAAGTTTGTTTTCACTTGGTTTTGTTGAACTTTTCTGGGTTTTGAAGTTTCCCTTTCCAGTTAGCTTGTCTTTCGTTCGGTTATGGTGAATTTGTGTTTTAATTCTTTGATTCGTTCAATTTTGTTCTTGATTGCTTTTGTTGTGTTGGAATATTAAACTTAATAATTAAACAAAAGGAAAGGTTGCAGAATTCTAGAAGGATTTCACGTATGAAAGTTGGAGTAGGTGAAAATTGAAAGAATGTTAGGTTTGTGTTGTGTAGTTGGGTGATAAGGAAAGTGGGATATTAGGCAATATTTATTATTCATAAATTAATGGATGAGTTGTACGTGTATTGTCCTATAAACAGGGAAGGCTTGTATGTTAATTCAAGCAAAATATTGAGAAGTAATTTATATTAAAAAATGTTTTTATTAGTTTTATCAAAATGTAGTCATTTATATTTTTTAATATATTGAATAATGTACAAAAAAGTTTGTTATTTGTATCAATTTTTTGGGGCCTTTGAGCTGCTTAATTTTGTATGCACAAAACTGTTTTAGTCCCTTCTAACACTACAAGAAAATGGACTTTTAGTGGGGAAATTTTAGTTGCGAAACTGGATTTGCCACTAAAAGTTTTAAATTAGTGGCAAACAATAAATTCGCCACAGATGGTGTCTTTTAGTGGGGAAGTTCAGTTTCGCCTCAAAAGAAAAATATATAGTGGCGAAAATTAAGTTTCGCCACAATTAGTAAATGTTATAATGGGGAAATATAATTTGGCCACAATGAATCATGATGTAGTGGGAATATTTTCGCCACTAAAATATAATGAATCTGACGGTCTCGCTAATTCCAAATGCAACGGTGCCTGTCCTCTGTGCATCTTTTATCTCTATCTCTTAATCCTAGCTGCCAATTTCATTTCTAATCTGCTCCCTTCATCTTTCGGCTTTCGTCAAATTCCTTCCCTCACCTTTCTACTCCTTATTTGCATCCATCACCACCCCCTTTTATCGGTGAAGTGTGAGCCTCCATTGACGAAAGGAACAGCTCAAACACTAACTTTGGTGGGTCTCGGCTTCATAGCATTCCGATTGAATTTTTCTAAGTAATGGAGATGGATGAGTCCGACCCCTAATTTGGGATTAGTAAGTTGTTTGCATTTATGAAATTTTAAAGCATAGATTTATTTTGAATTTATCTTCATTCATTCACTTTTTATATCAATTACCCTATTGTTGTAAATTTATAGTGGATTATTTGAAGTATTATTTCCCGCCTTTATTTACTTAGTTAAGGCCTCTCGCACTAGTGTTTTTTTGGGCATTCATTAAGAAAATAATCAGTAATTAGCATAGAATTTGTGGAACCACTTGTTTGTCATTTGTGAAAAGTTGGGCCACTGGCAAAATAATTTTCACCAATGTCCAACTGTATACAGTTTTTCCAGCTGGGCAGAATTTAGATTCAATCCATTTAAAACATTAACAGAGGTGATTTAAAGTATACCGAATTGACTACAGGGGAAATCCGCTGATGAACATTTCAGTTTTGGTTTTGAATAGGTGAACAAGAAGACGAAAGGGAAAACTGCAAAGGTTGCAGGTGGCTCTTGATAATTAGAGGTTGTAATTAACAATACCCTGCCTTGTTTGCCCTTATGACCAATTGAAGTGTTGTTTCATTTTAACATGTAAAGTTCACTATATAGGGATATAACCATCATGTGGTGGATGTGAAACGCATTGTTTTCTCTAATGTAAAGCTCATGGGGTGGATGTGAAATGCACTGTTTTCTCTAATGTAAAACTTGTGTGTTGTTTTAGTTGACACCCTTGGTTCACTTGATGACTTCTACATTTGTTAATTAATTTCTAATTTGTCGTTTGTATTGACATATAAATGACAATTTATAATTCAAATTCTTGTAGATATAATTCAATATGTGTTTATATATTGTATATATATTGCATATGTATTGGTAGGTATTTTGAATTGGCTATGACTACTAATTTATCAAATGCAATTGCTCTTCATACGGTACGACTACAATGCAAATCATCTTTTAGTTTTCTCTACATATGTCAAGGTTTATAACTTCACTCTACATACAAATAGATTATATAAGTAATTTGAAAGCTTTTCTTAAGTTCGCCTAAAATGCTTGGAATCTTTGTTTCAACCAAATTTATTGATCTCTATTAATTGAAATTAAATTTTTTATTATCTGAATGTCCTTATTTTTTTGTGAAATTGTTTGACTTATTACTTGTATATATTATATAATCTGTTTTGCTTAAGATAGACAACAACAACAACAACAACATTACCCCAATGCCTAACAAGGCTCCCGCGCAAGCGAGTTAAGGGCGGTCGGGTGTACGCAGCCTTACCCTTGAACTAACAGAGAGGCTGTTTCCAATTGATCCAAAATTGAAGATGCAACAGCTATCTATGACTTCACAGTAAAAGAAGTTCAGACAGTTTAATGAACCATTTTGCTTTAATCCATTATAATCTAAAGCCAAAAAATGGAGAATCTTTGGCCCGACACATTGCTTAAGATAGACAACAAAGAATAATTTGTTATGTTTTTTGTTTTTTCTCCTTTTAAGTGTCAAGATGTTAGAAGTTCCATGGAATCTGTTATCAATAATTGAAATATTTCAAACATTGGTCAAAATGCCTCCCCTACTAACGTGTTTCTGCATTTTTTATTTATTAATTTGTTCAATTTTGTGTTTCCTCTATTTATACTGGTGGCTCCAAAGGTATATATATTTACCCTGAATGTGTGCTAATTATTACCCAAGATGAGAGTGTAACTCCTATAATGATAGTATTTTTCTTAATGCTTGACATCTTATGCTTCCTTTATGTACCATATGTGTGCATTTATTGGGACAGAGAATTGAAATTGGTTGCAAGGGAGGAGTAAGAGCAGCGAACAACTTAATAGAAAATTCAATGTGCCCTTCGGCTTTGGAAGCTGGACAACCCTTTGAGAAAATTTATTCTTTTTACTTATATGTAGATATGATTTCGCCATGCTTTATTTTCATAAATATAGGCTTAGTCTGACCTGACGTTAATATGGATATGTAGTGTGTAGTTGATTTTCTTCCTCCCTACTTACAGTAGTAGATACGGGATAGGGTCACCTTGTTTAATGTTGCTTTCATATATCTTTGAAAGCAACATATCTTACAAATGAAATCTTTTACTATGGTTTTTGTTTATTTATATTAAAATGTCTTTGTGTTTATCTCTTTCATGCATTCGTGATTTAATATATGTTTGAAAATTTAAACTTTCTTTTTCTTCAATTGCAAATTGATAACTTTGATTCTATTATGCTTGTTTTTGTAACTTTTGAAGTTTATAGTTGGAGTTACAAGGATGGTCCTTGTAAGTATATCAGAGGAATGAAGTGTGATTGAGTGTACATTTTTTTTTCTAAAAATTTAGCATTAGTTTCAGTTGATATGGTTATGTTTTTGTATACTTCTTTTAAAATACTTATTAAGTTAACCGTAAATGAAATTGGCTTAAAACATTGATAGACATAGAATGAGATAGTTTTATTTTTTGAAATTGTGAAGGGAAGTAAGAGAAATAAAGCTAAATTATTTGTTGGTCATTCTAATCTCTTTTTTATGGAAACTTCAGTTAATCCTAATAATATATTTTGTGCATCTCTGTTTATATGTATGACAACTGCATTAGCTAATGATTAAACAACTCCTTTTCATGCAGTATGATCCATTTCATATGCAGAAGTTCATAGGAGGTACGTCTATTTACATGTGCAACAAGTTCCATTAACTACCAGGTAATGAAATTGTAGTCTGGGAATTTAGCGGTCAATTTATATTCTCCATTGATGTTGTGAATCGTGGCAAACACAGAATAAAATTAGCCTGATATACTGATTGGCATACTGCATATTCCATTACGTTAATTTCGTTTTGTTCTCATTCTAATACTTGAGTAGCCCACAAATACTCTGCATTTAGTATGAGATTGTGAAAGTTGATTTGTTTCGACATGTACAATGATGATAAGCCCGAGTTATGTGCCATTCTAATTTCATATTCTACAATAGGGATTGACATACAAATAGTTCTCATACTGTTATTGCATGACATTATTTTTTCCAGCATTCGTTGTTTTTTCAATTGCATTATATGGAATTCCAATTAATTCATCTTTTCCAAAATAATGAATTTGTAGATTAACTTGTACGCACATATATGGAATTTTCCAATTAATTCCAATGAATTTTCTAAGTAACTAAAGTTATTAGATTTTTATGTTTTTATATTTCATAATCTAAAAAAGTGACAGTCCAAGTCACATGTACTCACACATGTATGTATTTTCTTAGCTCCCTTCAATCCAAAACCGAAAAATCTAATTTTATTGCAAATTATTTTAATACAAAAAATTCCTTTTAGTGTGGAAACTACTGGCGTCAAAACCAACATTTCTGCCACTAAAAGTTTCTTTGGCGAAATTGTAAACCGCGGCTAGAAGTGTGCCTCTAAAGGGTTTTGTGGGGAAAATCTAATTTCGACACAAATGCTTACTTTTTTGTGGCGACAATATTCTGGAAATGGAAATCGCCACAAAAGTATTATCAATTGTGGCGATCTATATCGCCACACAAAAAACATTCATTTAGTGGCAAAAACGGTTTTCGCCACAAAAAATCTTGCTATTGTGGTGAAAAGTATTTTCCCTACTAAACCCTTTAGAGTCGCACCTATTGCCGCGACTTTTATTTTCGCCACAAAATCGTTTAGTGGCGAAAATTCAACTTTCAATGGTAAAAATCTTCCCCACTAAAAGTCTTATTTCTTGTAGTGTAATAATATGTACTTTCTAGTATTGATTAGAAAGCAAGCGACATCTCGTTTATTAATTTGCCTAAATTTTTCTTATTCCAGTACCATTCATGATGGAACTTGTGTCCAAACTCTGACTGAAATCGAGTCGAATCTAAACATATCTAGCTGGAGATTAAACTTGCCTTCCACAACATATATAACTTCTCATTAAAAACTAGTATATGTTAGTGGTAGATCTTTCTGGACCCAAAACTAGATTATGGGATTCAGACAAAAACTTTTTGCCTGATCAATACAAATGATTAGTTAGGCTAGTGTTGACCCTTCAGAAGTAGTACTTATTTAAACTAAATCAGAAATTAAAAAATTTCCAATCATTTAAAGTGTAAGCTTTTTACATGTTATTCATCATTTAATTATGTCAAAAGGCTGGATGGAATAAAATGATTCCAACTAAAATAAATTTATAACACATAATGAATTCTGTTAGTCAATTTGCTTATAGATGTATCAAATTCTGGTCAGAAGCTATGTTCATTCTTTTGTCTATGTTGCCTATTCTGATTGTCTGTTAGTTTAGAAATGTATCAAACAAGTTTTCCCAGTAAGAACATGACTTCTGGAATAAATTTCTTATGAAATGCCCGCAGATCGCGTCTTTCTAATTGTTGTTGTCAGTTAAAGATTTAGGTTGATGATGCAAAGTTTTGACTGAGTTTTGAATGATTAACTGTTTGCCAAGTAATTAATCTTTTGTTCTATTTTACTGGTAGCTCGGGACTTATTGGGACGAGTCGAGTATCAGAAAGGAAATGTAGACTCAACACTTCATGTTTTTTAAAACTCTATTGTCCTTAAATTGTATAGCCTCAATTTCAAATCCAGGTATAAATCTTTTTTAACTTGTTTGTAACTTAACATGGCTGCTGAAATGCAAAAAAATATGGTATAATAGCAATATTGGATGTGTGATTTGATTTGGATCAAAATATGGACACTGAAATTCAGTTTCCTTGTACCATTGGATGGGTGATTTGATTTGGATCAAAGTATGGATACTCAAATTCAGTTTTCTTGTGAAGATATGTGGTTTGTAGTATGATGCATGATAAAATTTGGACCAAAATATTAAAAAATGTTGTTAGTACTGAAGAGGAAAACTAGGAGCAGTAGTACTTCATGAGCTCAACTTTTTGGTCACTTTGTAGTGTAAAATTACCTTATTAATCGTATTTAGTTTTTCTGTCCTCGTATTAAAGTAGTCGATATATTTTGAAATGCTCTTGCCATGTAGCTTAATCACAATGTGAATACTGATTTTTGAATTCATAATTCTTCAGCTATTCAGGGAAGAAACGAGAAAGTTTTTTCAAACTGTGTTTTCATTTCTTTTTCGTTTTGCATATGAATATTCATGGATTGAAATATATAATCAGTTTAGAACATATAGTTAGGATCATAAGTGTATTGGAGATATTTTGCATATAAAACATCTTTTTAATTAGATCGTAGTCTTTGTAGTTGTCAATAGGGAATGAAATATACAGTTGGGATGACTTTTAAAATTTTTGGATATAATTCTAAGGTTATTTTTGGTTTTATTTGATTATTTAATTAGTTTTATCAAACTGTTACGCAACTTCCAAATTTAATTTCATGATAATATTACTATGCAATCAGATTTTTATAATTTTATTTTCCAGTTGGACAAGGTGATGTTTAGACTTGTTTGACATTAGCGTTGCTCTTTTCATGAATGTCCTTTCAATTATGAATTATTTAATGTACATCACTAATCTATAAGCTTGTCTATGACTATTGCATTCCAAAAAGTTTCCAGAATATGTATAACACTTTCTAATGATAGAATCAAAGGCTTCTGCACATGCATGTAAAACAAAGTACCAACATTAATAGATTGTAGTAAATTACATACTTTCTATTGTATTCATATTTCAAATTCTCCATTCCCCAAATTTTGTTAAGGTAGTGATCTTTGAGTATAAGGAGATAAGCTTGTTATAGCATGTGTCGTAAAAGGATATCCAACATGTTTTTCTACGATACAAATATCACATTTATAAAAAGAACAAGAAAGAGATGACCCTTGTTTGGGACATATAAATTGGTGAGTTTTACAAGAAATTCAATGGAACTGCTCAGTAGTTATCTAATATGTTACTTCTGCTGATTGTTTTTCTTTCTTGTTTCTCTTGATAATAGGCAATTTGTAATTTGAGTAAATATGGAAGTGATTTCAAAGGTGGACTCTTTCACTTTCAAAAATGGGGAGCCAACTACCGTTGTTTCTACTATCCAGGTAAGTTTACTTTAATTGGTTTTCATATGCTTTTATGTAAGAATGTCTATTTTAATTTGAATGTAAGTAATGTCTTACCTCTCTGTGAAGAATGTCTATTAAATTTGAATGTAAGTAGTGTCTTGCGTCTATTGCTTGATTTCAGTTTTATTAATATTAGATTGATTGATTTCTTATTTCCCTAATGGTTTTTATATGAGCTTCCTTCAATGCAAACTATAAAGTAAATGTGACAACAAAGAGTTGTATGACATAGTCGTCACATATAACTAAGTAACTAAAGGTGGTTGATTGAAAATGTTGTCACAAATGTTGTAATATTTGTGACAATATGAAATCTATGACAACAAATTGTCGTCACATATAACTTTGTAACTGAAGATTGTTGATTGAAACTGTTGTCACAAAATGTTGTAATATTTGTGACAATGTGATATCGATGACAACAACCTATTGTCACATATAACTCTATAACTAAAGAGTGTTTAAGATAATATTGTCACCAATCATTTGTTCTTTTGTGATGACATGTCTTGTCACCTTGTATGCACTTGTTACAACTTTTATTGTAATGGAAGAAAAAGTAAGTTGTCATTCATGATATTGTTGTCACAAACTAATGAACTACTTGTGACGATTTTTTAAGTTATCACGTTGTTTTAGTACATTTGGATGTATTATATGTGAGAAATAGCTCATTTGTGACGACTATCCTTTCTTTTCAATTACAATAAGAGTTGTCACAAAAACATTATTGTCACAAATTATTTTAATATTTGTGACGATATTTAGATGCAAAAAAGGGGCATATTATTTGTGACTCGGTTATATGTTACGACCCTGTAACGACTATTTGTTGTCACAAATTGTTTTTTGTTACAACTTTGTACCTTTTTGTGACAACATTTGCTGTCACAAACCTTGTTTTCTTGTAGTGAGGCATCAGATCTGAACCTTTGAAACAAAGATTCGGGATTTCTAGTCACCTTCAATCTCCATATTAAATCTGACTTCATTCGTCTCTCAATGCTGGCTAAATTTCCAAACTAACCTATTTTTAACATGGTCTGATTCTAATAAGTTACAGTTGGAGCTATTGGCGCTCCTTGTATTCACATAATCTCCCTCTATTCAGAGATGGCTATTCTCCAATTCACGGTGAAGTCACCCTTTCCCAAGCATTAGCACCCTAGTTGAAAAGCTCGGTTCCATAGATAAGTGAACCTTTACTTAATTATTTATAATTATAAATTTTGAATACCTAAGGCTTTTTTCATCTGATGTTGGATAAGATCTTTTCAATTTTGCAAAAATTGATACAAACTGAAGTTATGAGCATCACGTGCATAGATTGCTTCAACTATCCTATATTTGCCTAAATCTTTGTTATTACCTATTTTAATGTTATAACTCTTTCCATGAATTTAGCAGGTAAGTGCTTATGTGGTGTCCCATGATTGAAACGAACATGATTAGGTGACTGGAAATCTATAAACTCCATGAATATAATCTTTGATTGAAATACCAATTATATACAATGTTGTATATGATGATTCATGTCTAGCAAAGCATGATGCTTCTGTTCAAACTCTTAATTAGCAAATCAAAATTTATTTAACAAAAATCTCTAATTGTATGATAGCCCTTGGTACTGTTGGTAGTACTCTTTCTTTCTTTTGATTGTGTGTTGTGCTTTTAATATACAATTGTTGTGACCGGATATATGCTTTGGTGATTTCTCTAATTTATTAGCTATTGAAAGCTATCTTGTGAGCTATGCATCATTAAAAGACTTCAATCGACAATTTACTCTCATTTTATTGTCTACATGAAGTGGAAATAGCACAAATACGCAATATTGGAACTCAAACAACATTCTTATATACAAAACTTCACTTGTCTATTCTGAGATGGGTTCCCATTGTGTCGCATATGTTGCTGGAAATTGTTTACAGGTCTATAATTTATATGAATCAATACTGTAAAGGCAACAGCTTCAATGCACATAATCTTATATTTAGTATTATCGCTGCAGTGTCTTTCTCTTCATTTATATGATTTTTTATTCCACATTCTACCATCGGTTGGTTTATATAGTGAATTATTAATATCATGGAACAAAACTTCGATCAACGTAGTATAATTCACCAATTTGATAAATTGTCGATCAATCATTTTTAGCCGATGGTTTGAAGATTTATGTGACTTTTACATATGGTTCTATGAATTGGTATGAAGAATAGCGTCGAGGTCTACTTTACTATGGGTTATATGCAACTATGATTAGCTAATTTTATGTGTCAATTTAAATGAAACAACCATTGAAACAAAACTATACAGTGTTATTGCAATATATTCATGCCTCTTTTCAAGACTTTGTTAATGATGTTGAGTTTCATGATTTGCCATTGATTCAGAGATGGTTCACATGGCATAACTGGAACTCTTTCTCTAAAATGATCGGATTCTGATTTCTTTTGTGGTTGTGAACTTACAGCCTTCTGAAGGAAATTTATCATCGAAAAGTTAATCGTGCAGGTGGAATTGACCGGTTAAAATTTTTAGAATTGAGTAGGATCGAGTTTCAAATTAAGAAACATTCAAAGTTTCAGAACCCGTCAGGTACAAAATCTAAATAACTCACCAAGAAGGTCTCAACTTGGAGGCAGCTAAGCGAATTCAAAAGGTGAAAGAAAATCACGAACTCACAAATCAAGGCTCCCAAGTGTTAGCCCTCCACCTTCACATGTGTAAACTACTCTAGAGTTGGGACCGTTGCTAGACGGGAGAATGAAGAATTCGAGATCTAGTGGGTTCGTCCATATGTTGGCCATGAAGATTCATCTCACAAAATGTAGTTAGGCTCTAGCGAACCTTCATAGTCCCAATCAAGATGGAATAACAATAATCTATACAAGACACTGTAATCCGATAGTTATTTCACAATATCTCTTGCCCCTCCTCCATATATTGTTTATTATATATTTTGATATAAATGAAATGATTATTTTAAATAATCTACCTACTTATTTAGACATGTTTTAATTACTCATTCATCATGCAGTTGGGTGATACAAAATTTTTAATGTGCTAGATTGAATGACAATTGTCTCACTTCAATGGTATTACTACTATGAATTTAAGATGCATGGAATGTAGCCATGTTGTAATCCTTGTAAGGACCCGTTAGGAATACACCACCTTACATTCAACACGCAGATTGATAATATATTAAAATCGAGTCTAAAAATAATTGAAACCTACCTAACAATATTATTTGTATCGTGATGCATATGAATCTTACTATAGGGATCGATCTAACCCCACATCCATATGTGTTCACGTATTGCTGACTTGCATGGGGAGCAATCAACCATCACACGAGTTCTAATGTTTTAATCATTCCCACGACTAAGAGAACTTAGGATAGTATGTTATGACATATAGTTAATGGACACTCTTAATTATACATAGGAAAAGATATTGACATATAACCATTAATTTGCCTTTATTATGTAACACAATTAATGGTTTATCATTTGAGCTGCTTTTGCCCTCCACCTCGTAAGGAACGAGGAAAAGGGTTCACCGGTTCTTTGCTTCGTTGTTTCCAATTCCCTTCGGGTCACATCTACCTCAATATTGTAATGATATTGAGTGTTGAAGACATTGCAGATATCCTCCCAGGTCTTGATTTTGGTCAAGTCAAGACTCATGAACCACTTTAGGGCAGCTCCGGTAAGTGATTGTTGAAACAGTTGAGCAAGGAGCTCACTGTGATGCCCTCGCCCCGACTGACAAGCCGAGGGGGAGCCACAATTCGGGAATCGATAAACAAAATGAGCCGACACCTTCCACACGCACCCCTTATATAAATTCGATATACATTTTCTCAAATCTTTCGAATTCCAACCAATACAATTTAAAAGCACAATTTCCTTTCTTTCAAAATCTCAACTCATAAAC